>LSSL01003265.1:0-11008 GCA_001953115.1 Smittium mucronatum | reverse complement strand
ATTTCCAACTTAGTATCTCAAAACAAAAAGCCATAGTATATTTTTATTTTGTTACTAGAAAATAGGCAAATTGCCTAAAAAGGATTCATTTAATGAATCACCGCCAATTTTGCCCATTAGAGACTAGATTGATTTTTTGGTGATGGAAAATGTTGATTTGGTGGTAAAATTACTGATTTTTTTTTTCAGTTATTCAATTAAAGTCTTGGTTTGGAAAGCAAATATTTTGGGTTCGAAATAGTTTCCGATCTCAATAAGAACACTCTAATATTACTACTGATTGACTGGTGTCAGGAATCTTGGTATACTACCAGTTGATATATTGAACAATTCCTATACTCTTTGATCAATAAATGGAAATTAAAAAGAATTAGCATTTATCATGCATAATTTTAAAAAATACTCAAATTTCATTTGTCAGCACCATCCTAATTACGCAAAATGATAGAAAGAAAAAGTAGACGAAATGGTAGTATGCAAACAGTCATGGCGCCATTATATTTTTACTCCACCAATCTAGAAAGGGTTTAGTTCCAATTTATGAATTTTTTTGTTTCTATTTGGTGATGAAAAAATAAACAGGCCAATTTCGTGAATGAAATCTTATATTTGGCAGATTCTTTGACACACCAGATGCCTTTTATTGCAAAGCCTTATAGGCTAACTTCGTTTCAACGAACAATTAGCTTATTAACAGTGTGTGGTTTTCAAAACTTCGGTAATTTTTCTAATTTTGGATTTCTCACAATTATTATTTGCTACATCTAATATTTATAGTGAATAATAAAAATATTATTACAAATCGAGGTTTATTTTAAAAAAGAAATAAGGAAACTTTTTAAGCAATACGTCTGATTTGCTTAAGAATCCGCTATTTACGCTTTAACCCTTTCAGAGGCAATGGTGCAAAAAATGGCTTTCACTTTTCGCTAAATGTTATTATTAGTTTAATTTTATTTGTATACCATTGGGCCATCACATTTTTGAGCCAATTAGAATCGCAAATATACGCAAATAGGGGCATGGAGCAAAGTTGGGCCCGGAAAGGGTTAATATAAAAAAATTAATTTGGATGCTTCAAGCCTCGAAATTATCAATCCTAATTAACCACTTTAGAGCTAATTGTACAAAAATGGCTATCACTTTTCGATCTGAGAAAAGAGTTCATAGAAACGTTAATGTTTATAATTTGATAAGTTGTTATTTTATCGAATACAAAATTTACAGAATCACAATTAGAGTTTTTATTATATCTTGGCTCCGAGAGGATTAATTCATTTGTCTATGGGCAGTCTAAACTGTTTCGCCACTTATGGCCGATATTCATAATACACTGTTATAGACTTTATTTTATTTTTATTTATTTTTTACGCAGACTGTTATAGACTTGTGATAAATTTACATTCTATTAGCTACTTGGTTTTATTTGCTAATTAGAATTTCCAATAGTTTGGCGAATTGGAAAAAATATGGAAAGTTAGAGACAAAATAGTCACTGTATCATCTAAGAAAAAAATTTTCAGTATCAAAATTCATTTTAGTCTTCACTAGCTTATTTTATCCAATGCAATTAGACGGTGAAAAAATAATCCCAATTATGACACTCTACCAAACATTGCAATGATTGAAAAATGTAGTTTTTACATCACTGGCATTAAGAGTAATCACACCCTAAACGAACCAATTATTGATGAAGAATGCTTACTGGATTTACCTGTCATTCATTTAGCTTGTATAAATACCCTTATTTATGGTGCAAATAGCACTAATTTCTGATATAGCTAAGTGTCTCTAAAATGATTGTCTATTTTTTATATTATATAAGTTCGTCATTTTTTTAAAGATGACCAGTAAAATTTATATCAAATTTGCTACTGGTAATCAGGCATACGTGAAAAAATATTAATCATGCCAAAACTTAAGCATTCCTTGTTTGGAAATATCTATTAAACGTACTTACTGTAGCCTACCGTATGGTAGATTCTTTTCAAGATCAGACTATTAATATGTAAGCCAAAAGCTGCAATTCAATTTAATTACTAAAAAACCAGTAAAAATATAAAAACTTTATATATCTAATAAATTTACCACATTATGCCAGTAGAAAATTTGTTTTTGTATTCACAGCTAATTTCACCCAATAGCTTTATGTATATCTTTGCTCCATATTTCTAAACTAGGTAAGTAGTAAAAATTTAATAGGGAAGTGTCCACTCTCAAAAAAAATCTCCAACATTACAATTGATCCAATAAAAATGGTATAGAAATTACGTAAATTACTGTGTAATAAATCTCCACAATTAATGGTGTGAAGAATATACACTCATTGTTCCATCCATACAGTTGATTCTTCTTTTCATGTACACATATTAATCCATCTATCAGTTTATATTATTCGCAGAAATATTATTCATACTTTTCAATGGTTCGATATTTATTAGTGTGAAAAATTATATCAGTGTTTATCACATTAAAGCCAATTAGTACTAATAAAAAATATAAAAAAGGAAACTTGTCCGATTATGGCAAATCAGAATGAACTGATTGCTTGAAAAAATGGCAATCCCGTACAATAGAACAATGAGGAAGGGGTGCTGAATTGAAAAGATATTGAAAAAAAAAGTTTGTGTAATGTATTGCTTTTACCATTGACCTATCAAAATGTGTCTAAACGTTCTTCAAATCGTGAGTTCAAAACCTTGAAGCCAAAATAATTTTTATATAAATCAGAATTTTGCCAAACTCAAAAAAATGTGAACAAGGAATTTAGACATTAAACACTGAGGCTCTAGACTTTTGGCCCTGCTAAAAAATTTAACTTTGTCCATCAAAGAACATCGTCATTTTTTATCCAATAATATCTTTTTTTTTCCATCTGACCTTTAGGTAACTATTTTCACAATATTATCCAATTGTTTTTATTTGTTTCTATTTGTGGATTGTGGTCTTCCCTTTCAATCTCACTCATATTTACTATTGGTTAACGCTCCATTTCTTTCCCATTCAAACATCTTCAAGAAATTTTATTTTTTTTCTTCTAAAATGGTTGATATTTTCGTTTTTTTTAAATAATTAGTATTTTTATATTATCACTAACGAATCTTTTTTTTATTTTTAAATTCATTAATGGATATGAAACTTTATTTTTTTCTGTCGAACTTTAGCTTCGACTTCATTATTTTATCTGGTTTGTCTGGGAGTCTTAATAACTATTCTTTCTGTAAAATAGATTAAATCTATATCAATTTGCGTCTGACAGTTTCTTTATTACACAATCATCGGCTTAAATGAGCACTAGGTAACACTTCTTTTTATTTTTAAATTTCTTTTAAATATTCACTTTTAAAATACATTTTGTTATTTAGATTAGACAGACTAGTTTCGCTCTTGGAAAATGGAAACACCCCCGGTGTCAGAATGGCAGCTGCCCAACAGCTAGGTGCCATTCAAGAGCAGCACCCTCAAGAGCTGCTAAACTTACTAGAGAGGGTTTATAAATGTCTTAATAATAGCAATTGGGATGCTAGAATTGCCGCCAGCCAAGCAATAGAGGCCATATCAAAAAATGTATCATTAAACTTCGTTGATAATCTTACCAAAGATGATGTTTCCAGTACCGATATTAATCTTATTAATTCTCTTGAATCCGAGGGAACCCTCCAACTTTGTTCGACCTGTAAAGAATTAGGATCTCCTTGCCCAGCCCATATAACTTTAAAGGCTACGATTGGAAATGAAATTAATCCATCTCTTGAAGAAAAAGTCAAATCAGAAATCTTTACCGAGGGGCATATTCAAATAAAAGTCAAACTTGAAAACGAAATTAACCCGGTTTCTTGCCAGGAATTTCAAATTAAAACAGAATCTGATCAATCTATTTTGGATTCTAAAATTAAAACTGAAACAGATTGCAAAATTAAAATTGAAGAGACTGAAAATTCTTATCACAATTCATCCAACCACAAAGTATTAAAAAATTTAAAAGATCCAAATCATATGCACTTTTTAAAGTTTAGTGACTTCGATGTTGATTATATTCTAAATAACTCTAAAACCTTGTTGGCATCTGGAGGAGAAGAGTTTGACCAGGATTTATCTGATTTAAATTCCGATCCACAAGCAAGAGCAGCTATTCAGAGAGGCCTCATCCAAGAGAAGCTAGGTTTGTCTTCTCAATTCGTTGAGGGCGATTTCATAGAAACTTCTGATTTCATCGGTGATAAATCTGACATCAAACCCATTATTAACAAAAAGCCAAAAGTTTCAAATGAGCCTCTAAAGCGCTTATCTGTTGACATGGATAAATTAAGCGCCAGAGAGAGAAACTCTTTAAGAAGAAAGTTTAAAAAAGGGCTAAAATCAAATCCCGCCTCTAATAGTATCAGCCTCAACAATTCAACCAATTCACCCCCTTCAAACGACTTTCCTCAAAGATCTAATAGTATTGACACTGGAATCGACATTACCGATCAACCTTGTGACGATGGAAAAATTGTAATCGAAGCAAAGCAACAAAAAAAGGAATCTTTCGCAATATCTGGGGTAAGGGATGGTGAATGGCCTTTCGAGTCTTTTATCAAACAATTATGCTTGGATCTTTTTGATTCTAGGTGGGAAACTAGACATGGTGCCAGCTTGGCTTTAAGAGAAATCATTAAGAAGCAGGGATCTGTCGCAGGAATGAGTAAATTTCTCTCTCCTTCCCAAAATATAATACGCCAACAGTCTTATCTCTCCAACATATGTGTTCGCTTACTGTGTGTCTTGACCCAGGATCGTTTTGCTGATTTCGTATCTGATCAAGTCGTTGCTCCTGTAAGAGAAACATGCACTCAGGTTCTTGGAGTTATTTCCAAATTTTTAGATTTAGAGAATGTCACTTTACTTGAGCAATCTTTACTCAGGTTAGTTTATAGAGGTGCTGACTCTTCTTTCCCTATCTGGGAAATCAGACATTCTGGTTTGCTAGGCTTAAAATACGTTGTTGCCATAAGAAACGATATGCAACAATTCATTTTTAATGACATTGTTGACGCTGCTGTCGTTGCATTGAACGGTGGTGACGATGATGTCAGAGGTGTTGCTGCCTCAGCACTGTTACCTCTTGTACATTTAATTGCATCAAACTTGCCTCACAAGACATTTGATATTCTTTCTGCTCTTTTCGATGCCCTAAAGGAAATCGAAGACGATTTGGCTGCTTCCACAGCTAGTGTCATGAGTTTACTCTCGGCTTTTTGTAAACAACCCTCTGTTCATGATTTAATGTTTGCAAACTCCGAAGATTCCCAGGGGTTTGGTTCATCATTTAAATTAAGTAATCTGCTCCCACAGCTTTTTCCTTTCTTTAGACATACTATTACCAGCGTTAGGCTCGCTTCGGTCCAAGCTGTTTTGACAATTTCAGAAATATATGTTGATAAATATGATATGTCATCCATTCCTGATTGGCTTAACAACCACACCGTTCGTCTGATTTTTCAAAACGTTTTTCTTGAAACTGTTCCAGAAATATTACACTCTAGCATTAAATTATGGAATTTTTTGGCAGAAAACTATTTCATCAGTGAAAATTTCTTTAGTACAGTATTTACTGAACTCACAATCAATTCCATGATTAGACTTGTTACTACTCCTGTTGGTGCTCCAATTGATGAATCTCTTTTACTGCCTACATGTGGAAAGTTCACTTCCAAAATCGAATCCAAGATATCTCATGTCATCGACGCTCCTGTGATTCAACAGGACATTTCGTTGGTGCCATATTCTATTCTAATTCGGTCAAGAATTTTGTCTTCCCAGCTAATCTCCAAATTAATTTGTGTTTGGCAGCGTAGATTTGATAATCCTGGTTCTAAGTTTCGGAACACTATGTCCAATATTTTAAAAATACTGCTAAATTCTAGATGGGCACACACTCGATTTATCGGATCCCTAATTATAGAAGAATTTATCACATTTTCCATTTTTTCAGGGGAGGAACCCCACTTCAGAGGATTATTGTCCAAAAACTTAACCCACTTTAACCTGGGAATGCATCAGACCATTCCTCACCCAAAATTTATCGTGAAAACAAGTGATCTTTTAGTAAATAATCTACCGCCCAATAGGTCTCATTCATTAGTTCCTATATCTTTCGATATACTTCATGTTCATATTGAATCAAACAATCAAAGCTTTCTTTACAACGATCTATCACAAAACCTCCAAGTTATTTATGATAACATTGACATTTTAATATCTATTTTCAACAAAAAACTTTTTGTCGAACTGTCCGAATTGCCCACTTTACCTGAGATGTATTTCAGCAAACAACCAGAAGAAAAGGGGAAAATATATTTTAATTATGAACTTGCTAGTAAATTCATGAGCTTTGTATTGCCAAAACTGATTTCTAAATACCTACCCCGCTCTAAAAATATTGATAGCGACACCGAAAGAATTCATAATGAAATCAATTCTAAAAAGGATTTTATTCTTTTATTAATGAAAAATTATGCAGAAAAGCAAGAAAAATTTAGCCTCTTGGTATCCTCCTCTTTTGCTTCCGCTGCTGTTCCTTTTGGTGTCCTGCCACACAAACTTAATTCAATAATAAAACCCATAATGAATTCTGTCAAGTCTGAAAGGGATTGCTTGTTACAAACAAGATCGTCTTACTCCGCCGCAAGACTTATCTCTGAATGTTATATGCCAGTAAATATAGATCCTAGTATACTTAAATATCTGTATAAAATTTCTGAGCAACAACCAAAGTCTTCTGTCGGCGATAAATTAATTTCTAATTTAATTTCATTTCTTTGTGCAGATCAATGGACCACCCCAGTATTTTCGGACCAACATGAAGTTAAATCTGATATATTGATGATTAAGATAATACAAAATTTGCAAAATAGAGTCAAGCTAGACAGCTTTGATGGAGATAATCACAGTCAAAAAGATGGATATGATAATTCTATGGCCCTTGCTGCAAACGAAATGGAAAATTCCAAGAAGGTTGAAAGCAAAAAATCCCAAAACTCCAAAAAAAGATCAAGAGCAAACGTTAAAGAACCGATCTCTAAAAACAAAGATAACAACTTAACACGTAAGTCTGGTGAAGCTTCAATTCAAAATAATAAAGCTAGTAGCAATGGCAGTAATTCTCCGGCAAAATCAGACAAAAAATCAATTTCTTCGTTGTATGGAGTTCCCAGCAATGATATAAATCTTACTATAGATCAAGAGAAAGATTTGGAAGTCCAAATAATGTTTAGAGGGTCTTTGTACACTCTTAAGGCCTTATGCGATTCATTTGGCTCCGATCTCTTTGTAATCGTTCCTAAGCTTTGGTCTTACATAATTTCTCCCCTTTTTAAAGTTTATGGAAATATACCTAATTGGGACCACTTCTCTGTCACCAAAAGAGGGTATTTTGTTGATCAGTGCGAATATTCGATAATTAGTTCTTTTTCCAGTTTAGTTGCTAATGACGATTTTATTACTTCAACAGATGATTTATGCTCTTTAAATAATTTTTCGATCGGACAACAGCTAGTAGATGGGCTTAGTGTATTGGACATATTATCTCCATTCTTTCACAAAAATATTCAGAGTTTCGTTTTGTGTAGGCTTCTTTATTGGGTTGTACGTTCATTACAATCAAGATTTTCGGCTATACGACATGTGGCTGCAAAAGCTTTTTCTTCAATTTGTAAGATTCTTACGAAAGATGCCATGTTGGTATTCGTTAAAATAGTTCTTCCCTGGTTTGGAGATTCCAATAGAGTATGGTTAAGACAAAGTGTAGCCGAAACAATATATTACATTGTTGGTCGGCTGAACGAGGATATGATTCTTCCATACATACCATTCTTGATTGTACCTGTTTTAGGAAGAATGAGTGATACAGATAGACATACTCGTTTGGTGGGGACTCAGTGCTTTGCTCAACTTTTGCGCCTAGTACCTCTTGGAATAGAAGAAAAGTATGCAAATTCTAATTTGGATATATCTCACGAACTTTTAGACCAGCATGCTCGAGATCGCAGCTTTTTGGCCCAGCTTACAGACTCATCTAAACTCGAGCCTTACAAAATCCCAGTCAAGATTAATGCTACGTTGCGTAAATATCAGCAAGATGGAATAAATTGGCTTTCTTTCCTCAACAAATATCGTTTGCATGGGATTCTTTGTGATGATATGGGCCTTGGAAAAACCTTACAAACTATATGTATTATTGCATCTGACCACTACACTCGTAAAATGGACTTTGAGAAATCTCTTGGTCGTAATTCTGACTCAGTTCATCTTCCTTCAATAGTTGTGTGCCCCCCTACGCTTCTCGCTCACTGGGAGGAAGAAATTATCAAGTATGTGGATTGTTTAAAACCCATAATTTATGGCGGTGCACCATCTGAAAGAAGATCTTTAATTAGGAAAATTAAAGACTATGATGTTGTAATTATTTCCTATGACGTTTTGAGAAATGACATTGACTACTTTTCGTGTATAAATTATAATTATTGCGTTTTAGACGAAGGTCATGTTATTAAAAACAGCCGGGCTAAATTGACTTTGGCTGTGAAACAAATCCAAGCCAGAAATAGACTTATACTATCAGGCACTCCAGTCCAAAACAATGTTCTTGAACTGTGGTCTCTGTTCGATTATCTAATGCCTGGTTTCTTAGGTCAAGAACGACAATTCAATGAACAGTATAGCAAGCCGATCTTAGCTTCAAGAGATCCTAGACTGGCACCTCATGTTCAGGCTAGAGCTCAAGCAGAAAGCCAGAAAGCTCTTGAGTCTCTCCATAAGCAGGTGCTTCCATTTTTACTGAGAAGAATGAAAGAAGATGTCTTGTCTGACTTACCTCCTAAAATAATTCAAGACAGATATTGCTATCTTAGTGATGTTCAATTAGAGCTCATTGAGGAAATAAAAAAAAACGTTAGTTCCAAATTTTTATCTGATAGTACAGATATGTCATTGAGTGATACAAAAGAATCCAAAACTGGTATGCATGTCTTCCAGGCTTTGCAGTACATGCGTAGGCTTTGTAATCATCCCGCTTTGGTCTTGACGCCAGCTAATCCTCTCTATAAATCTATTACTGCTAGACTGGAATCTGAGGGCAGATCGATACATGATCTATCAGTAGCTCCCAAATTACAGACTTTAGGTCAGATTCTGACAGAATGTGGCATAGGATCTAATGGAACATTTGGGGCGGATTATCTAAATGATTTATCATGTAAAAATGGTTCTAATAGTAGTATTCAACCTGACTCTCTTGATTTTTCCTCAAATATTAGTGCATCCCACAGGGCTTTAGTATTTTGCCAACATCGTGAAATGATCGATTGTATACAGAGAGACCTTTTCAAAAAAACCATGCCCAACGTTTCTTATCTCCGACTTGATGGTAATGTAGATGCAAGAAACAGACAAGCCATGGTTAACAAGTTTAATTCTGATCCGTCTATTGATGTTCTACTGTTGACAACCCATGTTGGTGGTTTGGGTCTGAATTTAACAGGTGCTGATACAGTGATATTTGTAGAACATGATTGGAATCCCATGATGGACTTACAGGCCATGGATCGCGCTCACAGATTGGGACAAACTAAAGTTGTTAATGTCTATAGACTGATCACCAAAAATACTCTTGAGGAAAAAGTCATGGGGCTTCAGGCATTTAAACTCAATATCGCTAATACCATAGTTAACCAGCAAAATGCCGGGCTAAATTCGATGAATACAAGCGAGATTTTGGACCTATTTAGCTTGGCGGGCAAAAGAGTCGACGAAAAGTCTACTAGCGGCTCTGGATCTGGTGGTAACGGAGGGATTGATGGAGTTGGGAAGCAACCAGTTAGTGCATCAAAAGCCGTGGAATCTCTTGGGGAATTATGGGATCCAAATCAATACGAGAGCGAATACAGTTTAGATTCCTTTATTAACTCTCTCAATGATTAATATTTTCTAATTTATAATGATAGAACTAAAGCTTCATTTGTATATTGCTTTCAATAAAATTTTATTATCACTACTTAGCCCTTTATCGGTTTTATTAATAACGATGATTATGCAGGTATTAATAGATTACCAGTAACCTCGATCCAGTGCCCTGTGGGTACGTGGCTGCTAGAGCGGCGGAGCCGAAATGAGTATGAGTTCTTTTCAACTTTTTTTAAAACTTTTTATTACCTCTTTTATTTATTTCTATTAGTCTAATAATAGATTCTGTGAAAAAAATAAAATAAAAAATGCCTTTTTTGAAAAAACGAGCAGAAAAAAAATACGACTATTTTGCTTCCCTTAGCCTTTTTTGAAAAAACGAAGCAGAAAACACGAACAAGCTATGTGCCATTGTCTTTTTTAGTATATGCCATTGTTATATAGTATTTTTCTATCCATTTTATAGTAAATTTTACAAATTTGAATTTTTTAAACCATAAAAGTTAACAGTTAAGCTTTAAACCTCAAAAGTGGACACTTGGTACTAATATACCAGACCAAGTGTACTAAATAGCAAAAAACGGCTCTCTTTCGGTTTCCGTGTGGTAAAAATCACGGCTCAAATCGATCGATTTTAAGCTATAAAACGAGAGCCAATAAAATCCAAGTAAGAAAAGTTTTAAAAATTATCAGTTTTGTCACAAGTGACAATTTTTTTACACCTCGAAGACGTGCTCCTGTAACTTCGCGTATTGATCAAAAAACAGCCTTACGGTTATTATAAACTCTTTGCCAAAGTTTGGGAGAGTTTGGACAAAACTAACACCTAAAAATTTCAGAATTTGCAAGTTTGTCAAAAAAACTTGGTAAAATTTCAGTTTTTAAGCCTATAAAAAACTTAGCGAAAAAAAGTGCAAATTGTCAAATTGGTGCACTTT
Source organism: Smittium mucronatum (assembly GCA_001953115.1). Classification (NCBI taxonomy): domain Eukaryota; kingdom Fungi; phylum Kickxellomycota; class Harpellomycetes; order Harpellales; family Legeriomycetaceae; genus Smittium; species Smittium mucronatum. The sequence goes on along the minus strand of LSSL01003265.1, from coordinate 128 downwards.
CGCAAAACTAAACTGGGAATAACTTTGCGTATTAATTAAAAAAGATAGCCAAAGTCAATATCTATTTCTGAAAAAAGTTTGGGGTGAATCCACAGACTATAAGAATAGTCAATTTCTAACTTTGTACC
>LSSL01003262.1:0-18293 GCA_001953115.1 Smittium mucronatum | reverse complement strand
GCTCGAGAGCGAGCATATCACAAATGGAAAACTTTAAAAACTTGGATAGCAGACCTAATTAAGTCGCCCATCAGGGCCAGAATGGCCACCTGGGTGACCGGCAGTGCAAGATGGATAAAAAAATTTTGTGTTCAAAATTCAAAAGGTGAAACCACCATCACCATAAACGACGGGAAAAATAAAAATAACCGATCTAAAATCCACCAGTGGACGGTGGACCGAAAAATCGGCGGAAAAGGAAACTGGATGAATCTTCAGCTGCTGTACCCTTACCTGAAACTAGGCCTCCAGAACATCGGGAAAATGTGAATGGGGACCTTACGGACCGTCCAGCGACTATCAAATATGAAATTTTTAGATGAAAAATATAAAAAAAATTGTCCCTTCTGCAAAATCGATGTGCCTGAAACTGTCGACCACATCTTATTAAATTGCTTTCGATGGGATAAACAGCGAAATGAGACTATCGGCCGGTTCATACCAGCACCGATCCGCTCAGACATAAAAAACCAACTTTCTAATTACAATGAATCCCGGTTGGGGATAGTTGGAAAACTCCTTGGGGGAGGGATGGGTGTGTGGGATTCTAAACATAGTTTAATTCAGCTAAAAACTAACACCGCTGATAATAAATTGATTTCGGAAACTACCAAATTTTTGATTGGAATCCGCGTGCCACGAACACTTAAGCTCCAGAGCTTAAGTGATTCACCAGCCCCTTTGAAGCAATGCTTTCGAGGTATGGAGCTGTTAGAGCTGCAGGGAGGAGTAGGGTGACAAGTTTTTTCAAATTTTTTAAATCAGTTTTTATAACTTTTTATTGACTTTAAAATGGATTTCCTGTAAAAAAAACAACTGAAATCTTCATTCCTAAAATTGAAGTATAAATCATAAAATTTTAATATCAGGATTAAAAATATCCATATTCTATATTATTATGAATCATCTAAACAACAAACGTCTTAAAAATTCTTATTATATGAAAGTTCCATTATTAATAACAAAATCCAATTTTTTTTGTTTAAATAGACCTTTTCTTTTCTCATTTTTTCGATATCCAGTTTATTTTTCATCTTCAATTTGTTTACAAAGCTTACCCATGTCTTTTTTTGTTTCTGAAAAAGTTTTATGTTATAATACATGATTTTTTTAACTTTTGTCGTCGGTGGGATAATTAATTTCATTTTCATGACCAGAATTTATGTTCTCTGTTTCCGCTTTATAAATTGATATATATTTGTTAAATATTTGAAATTGGCAAATATATTTGTTTAAATTTAGATAAATCAGAGCGCTTATCACAAATGGACACGGAGGATTTATAAAGTAAATTATATAGCCTTTTAATTAATCAGACTGATATTTGGGGCTAATTAATGATTTTTAGCGCCCAATCACTAGAAATGATATTCTTTAGGGCTAGAGATGTAATCTCAGTGCTAAATGTAACTTTCTGGTTTGATGTATTAATATTAGACTACCAACAAAATTCAAGCCTTCGAATGAAATAAAGGGTTTTTTTTGCTATTATTTAAATTTTTAAAGAAATAAAATCATTTTTTTCAAATGTTTCAGGAAACGATACAATAATTGGATTAATTAATATGCAATTTTCTCAATTTTAAATTTTTTTATAAAAGTATCAAAATAATATTCTTTTGCGTCAAAATTTTCATATTAAGCTCAAGATAACGGAAATGATGCATTTTTTTTCATTATTGGGGCCAAATAACAATTAATTTTTATATTTTTTTCCAAAATTATTTCATCTAAGCTTTATAGCAAATTTCAATAATATATTACGGAGCTTATTCAAAAATTATCAATTAATTTTTTTTCTCTATTATTACTTTGTATTTAAAATCTCCTTAGTTAAAAATTTAAATAAAAATAAGGTATACATAATAAAAAATCAAATTTCATGATTACTTTTACGGCATTATTTATTTATGATAGGTAATATAATAAGTTTCTGAATATCATAAATTAAGCCTCATAATTATTTTTTGTTTTTTTCTGGGGGTTTTTTTACTTGTTAATTTATGAAACCCATAATTAAAAAAACTAAATTCCACAATTTACTCCCGCTATTATCAAATAAGATTCATTAAATATCCCTTATTTAAAAATTCTTAACCTGAAACTAAAATTTGGAACAAAACTTGGATATCATATAAATATATAATATCGTTAAAATTATTTCGAATTAAGAAATTAGGCTCAACTTGAATAAAACTCGTTAAATTCACATTTTTTTTGAAAATAGAGCCTTTTTTCAAATGATTATGAGTTTTCCAATCAAACGCGTTTATTCCAAAATGAATTCATTTTATCAATTTCTAAAATTGCATATTAATATACCCAATTATCGTATCACTTCTTAAAACATTTGAAAAGCGTAATTTTTATTTTTTTAAATTTAAATAATAGCCAATTTTTTTTTATTTTATTAAAAAGCCTGAATTGCGTTGGTAGTTTATAATAGATAATTAAAATTTTCTCATATATACAACTAGATGGGATTCATTCATAAATTTTAAATAAATTTCAGATTTCCGCTTTAAAAAATCCAAAATTTTACCATTTATAATCATTATTGATCTATTCAGAGTGATTTCTGTGTGGTTCTAGGTTCATTTAAATATGATATGAAAAATATATATCGATAAAAAGTAAGATTTAACTCTATACAGTATGAAAGTATACATAAATCAGCTCTGAGAATATTTCCGAAATAGAATATACGTTTCATAAAATCTTAAAAACTCGATGCGGAAAAAATAATAATAATACTCAAAGAGACAGGATTTTATGCATAACAGCTAGAATCCCGAATATATCACCTCCAAAAAATAACAGATACCTTCTTCTATGATACTCGCGATCCTCATAAAACCAAATCTTCTAGAATCTCTGTTCCCGAAAATCGGAATTCGGAAAAATCTGTGTTAATGAGATGATTACCCTGGAAGCTTTCTGCGTCTAATTGTAATTTTACCGCTTCCGAGTATCTCATTAAATACATCCATGAACTTTCTGGGGGCCCTTGTTTGCACAAAGATGCTAAAATATTAATTTTACTCACTTTCTATTATGATTTGGATGTCAAGAGAAATAAAATTACATCCATCGCCAAATTTTAACTTTAAGAAATGTTTGTATATCTCTGTTGTTGCTGCTAGCATAAAGCTTTCTATAAAATAATCACTTATAACATTACCCTTCTGTTTAACTTTTTTTTTATCCCTTTTCAGGAAGCGCTAACAAAACAAAATATCTCTATATGCCAAAATATATATTATCTTCCGGTTATCTTCTCTATTAATTAGAAATATTCTATGATTCACATAATGCATTTAAGCAATTATTATTTTTGAAGCTATTTCACCTTTTTGTTACTGTATAATTTTTTTAGCGCTGTCAATCAAAATGAGTATCTATATTTTAATTATTTTGGATGCATTGAATCTTTATTTCAAATTAATTTCTTCTGATTTTAAATTATATAAAATAAAAAAACTTATTATTCGGCAAATTTTCGATATAGTCAGATGTATATTTTTGTAACTAAAATTTTAACAAATAATATTGATCAAATCCGCTGTCACATCTGTCACAGCTTTTAATCATATTTTTGGATTACTTTTATGATTTTTTAAAATTTTCATGATGTCTCAATTATTTAAATCCAATAGAGAAAATCCTAGCTGAAGCAGTTAATCAAAATTTTGAATTTTTAAAAGGAACCCTCTTTAAATAAAAATTATTAAAACTCATAATATTTTCCGAATTTTTAATTATACATTTTCATTCTATCTCTAACAAAAAAATAACATTAAATCTGAATATATTTGTAGATTTTTTGGTAATTTTTTAAAAAAAGGTTAAAATTAATAACCTGACCACAAAAACACAACAATTCCTTCTTCTTTTTAATCTAGTCTCTGAATGTTCCTTTTTTATTTTATTTTTGTCTTTCTCCAAAATAGTTGCAAGTTATTTGGGAGACTCTATGACATAATAGGAAGCTTACCCCCTCTAAAATCTTTAGATTTCGTTTTATTTAAAGGCATAGTTGGCTTAATAAACATCCTTAGTTTTAAAATTTTTGTAAAATTTTCTTAATTTAGATTAAATAGAATTATTGCTTGCTATATCTAGTGCTTCAAAAGGATGAAAAATACGTTGAAAAAAAACAAAATTTTTATCAAAAATAAAGAAGGAAACTCAAAGCAGAGCTTGTAAGCGAAATAATTTTCCGTGTAGCAAATATCTACTAATTATTGTCAAAATATGATATTTGATATAATTATTAACAATTTTATGCTTAAAACCACTAATTCGCGTAAATATACATCTTTATTTTCTACTTTAATATATTTGATCTCTATGCCTTTTCTAATCATGATTAAAAAAACTAAAATTAATTTCAAAAAAAAAAAAATGATCTAATGTTAGACAAAACTGAGTTTAAATTAAGTAAATTTAAATCCAAAAAATGTAAATTTTTACTCGCAGAAGTAAAACAAATATTAAAAAAAGCGAGTATTGAGTAGATTATATATTATCAATTTAAATGGAAGTAAAAATGAGACAAGAAAATTCAAGGCTTATTTATAAAAAAATTCCATAAAAGAAGTTAATGCGGCGCTTTATTCGTATATAAATATTATTGTTAATTCTACTTTCTTTGATCTTAAAGGATTGATTATAAATCCGACACAAAATTAATTGTCTAAAATAATAAAAGTAATAATTTTAAAAAAAGTATTAAATGAGATCTTCCACGTTTTTTTAAATTTAATTTTAATTTTCTAACCGCTTTCATTAAAATCGAAATAAATTTTATATTTACTTGATCGAAATTTATAATAGAATACTTTTTTGATTTAAAATCCCATATTTAGTTATAATAGGATCAAATTAAATTTATAAAAAAATAGAATAATGCCTAAAATGTTTTAATATATCTTTAAAATGTCATAATACATATCAGGATTGTAAAAAATAACGATTTAACTGGATTTTGAAATAAAAATACCAATAATAAAAAAATTGATTCTTTAATGGAAATCGGATTCAATATTAAGATTTAAATAAAATTTCCCGGTACTCTTATGTTTTTTTATTTTAAAAAATCAAATATAAAATGAAATTATCAATGACTTGCATTTTCCCGGAAAATTCAATTTCAAGGAGCATATAAATTTTCATTCATTGGTCATTGGATCAGCTATAGTAACACTGGCCAAAAATGGTGGTGATATTGAATTCTCATATCAGCTAATATTATAAACCAATAAATTTCATAACAATTGCTGAAATGAAAAGAAAAATATCAAATATCAAAGGATAGAATAATTAGAGGTTCAATGAAATGAAAGATGCATATGCAGCGCTTATAATAAAAGAATTGAAAAAAGATTACTGTACACAAATAGAGAATTAACTGAATACCTATATTTGGAATTCATTAATATGTTTTATGCCTAAAGTATAATCACAGGATTCTATTTTAATACATATAGTATAAAGTTAACTTATAATGAGAAAATTTAAGTAAAATTTCATAAAAAATAAATAAATAAAAGAGAATTGTCAATACATATTCTGATTATTCTTGATTAAAATTTTGGTTTTAATTTTATCAATATATTAATCTCATTTTATTTTTTCTCAGAGGTTGTGTTAGTTCAAAAATATATTTATGTATTTTAGATAAACAATAAAAATAATGTACGCAAAATTTAAATGATAGGTGAAATTTAATATTTGAGTGTTTATTTTTTTACATTTAAAATAAATAGTTATATGATATAAGAGTTCTGTGAGTATGTCAAAGATTTATGTAAGAGTTTGTTTCGATTTTTGCGTCTTTTTACACATTATTACTGATATTATAGAAATAATTTTTTTTTTTTTGAAAATTTATCGATTTCTGGTATTAACTGGAGAAATAATAATATGAAAAAATTGGATTTCTTGCTTAATATTCTGAATTTTTTAGAAAAAAGCTGTCAATTATCTAAATTTATTTCAAAATTTAAATTAACAAATATGTAGTTTAATGGCTTTTAAATTTATATAATAAATAAAATCACCAAATAACCTTAAATGAGCTTATTTTCGGATTATGTTTTATTAGAAATAAAAAAATTCAACCTAAACTTATCCAAAGTACAAAAAAAATAATATTCCATCTTCACTAAATCTCACATATGGAACTTTAATTTTTATTTTTTCTAAAAAGCCATCCAAATTTTATCGTTTTAAGTAAAAATAATTTCGAATTTATATCGCAGATAGGTTTTATAATTTAATATATATAATAAATATATATTAAACTCACCAATTATGATTAATTATTTGAAATTTTATTTACATACATTAATTTTCCAAATATTTCTTCTTTAAGAAAGTTTATCTCCCTGCTCTCAAAAGGTTAATAATTTACTAAAGGTTAAAACATAATTTTTATCATATGATCTTCAGGAAAATTTTTTTACAAGATTTGAGGGAAAAAATGCAATCTTCTAATTATTTTCTCATACTGTGTGGCAGTATAAAAATACCTTTATATTCGATTCACGTTGTATTTTAGTCAGTTCTGCATAGATGTTTTTTGAAATCGGTAAAAGAACTATGAAGACAAGTTTTTGTATTTATCAATTTTTTTTATCAAAATAAGTACTATAGTTAGAAATTCTTAAATAATAGACAGTGTTTTTCTATTAAATTAATTTTTTGATTTTTTTTTGGCACATAATATAAAAATTATTAGAATCTTGAATAAAATGATTTTCAATTTCACTTCATCCTAATAGAAAATTTTTTTTTCAAAAAAATAGAAAAATAAATTAAAATCTGTTTTAATAATTTATAAGCTAAAGCAATAAAAATATTGGCGCTTTTTCATTTAAAAAAAACGAAGAAAATATAATTTTTTTTCATGTCTCAATATTATTTTCTTTTTTTTTTTTTTTTGAAAAAAAAGGATGTGTTGTTTTCGAAAAATTAAATAGAATAATGTATATCTTCTGACTATAATTTTTTTTCTCTTATAACTGATAAGTTTTCAAAATAATCAATAATTTATTTAGATAAGATTAATGCTTAATTTTCAGAGCTTTACTTGAATATGTTGTAATGGTTTTTTTCCTCTCCACTACATATAGTTTCAATTTTATCAATTTTTGTGGAATTATTTTAATATTTTTTATCCAAATAATTAATTACTTTTATGGAATTATAGAGAAAAATTAATGCGTCAGAAAGAAATAATCTTGAAAGAATTTCTTTAGCTTTTATGCGAATATTTATCGGAGTTTAAAATCTGTCCACTAAAAGAACAGAATCCTTCAAACCAGCCTCCGTTTTTCCAAAACAAAGGTAGTGTTGTGGAGTGTTAAAGATTTCTTAATTAAAGCCGAAAATTATAAATTTTGGTGAGGGGAATATTTTGCTTTTTTAAAAACTTCCTAAATTACCAATAAATTCATTTTTAATATCATTACATATACTCTCTTTTATTTTATAAAATAATATTTATTTCACAAGATAAATAAATCTAGTTCCAAATTACGTTAAACGGGAATTAGATATATACAAAAATTTTGATGTCTGAGGGGAGTATTTGAGTTAAAAAAATTAATATCAGCTCTAGTAGCATTCGTTTAATAGCCCTTAAAAACTTATTTGGGCCCCAGGATTAATCACTAGTATCATATTTGCCCCCGCATATATTTTTACATGAGAAAGTAATGGGTTTTCATACATAGCTACCAATATAAGCATCTAATAACACCCTTTTATTAATTTAAATGTTTATCGTATATGAAATTTTTTTAGCATTAAACGGTTCTGAAGCCTTTTTTTTTTGAAATAATTAAAATTTTAGAACAACAGGATCCCAATAAATTTTGGAAATATTTTTTATTTTTGATATCTCGTTTTTTTATTGATAATTTTATTCACAAGTTTATTCCTGTTATAAAAATAAGACGTAATGTCTGCTTTTTTCATAATAACTCATGATAAAGTGAATTTTTACTATTTCAAAGGAAATATTCTATGATTTTTTTTTATTTCAACAGATATATAAAAATAAATCTTTAAAAAAAACTAATTAATTTTTAATTAATATTTTTAAAATTTTTTTATTTAGTATAAATATAAAATTTTCGTAAATTTTCAATATATCTTTATATAATCATAGTAATAGTCAACCCTTAAGCCTCCTATGCAACTATTAAAATTTTATCGATACTACATTACATTTTATTTGTATTTTTATATATTTTTGTAATTTTTCATTCTATTTTTCTCCATAATTTCATGGATTTTTTATAAAAAAAAATCAAAAAAACTTCTTTTAGGAATTTTTCATTTTTAATATAATTTGAATAATATTTTTTTATCCAGAAAAAAAAATATTTGTATTTTTAAGTGATTAAAAGCGCAGTAAAATATATCTTCGTGCAATTCTGCCTACATTACATTTTATAAGGATTAAATAAAATTGTAAAAATATGGACCAAAATTTATATGCTAGTTTAAATCAATCTTTTTATTCGTTTCTTTTAAGTTTCATGAATGTTTATTCATAGTTTATCTCGATTCTTTCAAAATTATTTATATAAATAATGTAAATTTTTTTAGTATTAACTATAAACCATTACTACCTACCAAAAAAAATTCCGGCATTTATAACGTAAATTCATTTTTTAATTTCCGTTTTGATTAAATTTTAATAATAATTTAAAAAAAAAAAAAAAAAATTAATTGCGATAAAAATATTTCAGAACTGGTAAGATTTTTTTTTGCTGAAATTTTCAGATTAATATGCAGAGAATATCAATTTCTCATATTAATGAGATTTTCTTTAGTTTGACTAGTCATTAATATTTTTTTAAAAAAATTTCTAAATTTTTATTTTCTATCAAAATATTAATAATATCTGTTAATTAAAGTTTAAATAACAGGACGACTTTTTTTTATTAAGTAGAAACTAGAGTTATATTTATATATTTGGGCTCCTAACAACCAAAGATGAAACCTGTACTGAACAATTGGAGATTAATTAAGCCTTTAATAAAAATATTGACATTCATTTATATAAAATTTCTACAAGTTGGTTACCCAGAAATGAATTCAAGCAAAACGAATTGAAAAAAGAATAATTAAATCTAAAATTAGCTAATATTTTGATTTTGGTACTTCTGATATATATGGGTGGCTTTTTTTAAATATAAAATCCATCTTATTGGAAGTTATACGGCAAATAAGCATCTGTTTTGGGTTTTATTAGATTTTTCATTACCTTTTCCTAGTTAGGACTCACTTTTTTTCATACTATAATTTCATTTAAATTGAAATCAGTGTTTTTCTATCAATTTCCAGCTTTTTTTATAAATCGGTTTTAATTTTGCTAATAATAATCTTAATTTGCCTAATTTTTATTTGGATTTAATCTTGTCAAATTAAATTCAACTTTTTGAAGTTTCTTTTTTATTTTATTAAATCTTCTTTAGTGAAAGTGTAAAAACCTCAAATATTTGAAAAATTTAGGATTTAAAACAATTCAAACTTAAAAATAGGCAAAAAATACCTAATATGATTGGTTTCTTATATTGGTATATTGCTTTATATAAAAATATCCTAATATTTGTTTTATTTTATTTTTTATATTCATAACTTATTAGGGTTAATTTTTTTTAATTTTTGTCCAAAATGGCATCATATCTTAGTTAAAAAAACAAAAATACATAGTTAGACCAATAGGTTTAAATAAATCTTAATTAAGTGGTCTAATATTAATCTTTTTAATTTTTTCATCAATCTATCCTAAGATAATTATCATTGAGAGATCAAATATGGGATGGAAATCTTTCTAATAAAAAAAAAGAGTAAATATGATTTCAAAAAAAAATAACTGAATATATGATATAAAAAATATAAATTTTATACCCGATTAAAATCAATATTTTAAACCAAAATCACCATTTTCCTTTCACTTTTCTAATAGTTTTTATTTTGAAGATATGCAACCCTCGAAAAAATTGAGGCTGTAAAAAAATTATTCAATATTGCTAGATCATTTTTTAATCAAGAAAAAAGCTATATTATTAAATTTATAGTCATTGGTTTAATCCGCAATTTTAAAGTTTTTAAAATTTTTTAATAAAGTTGCATTTTAAAAAATATCCTCAAAATTCATCAAATTATTCCAGAAAATAAAAAAACGAATAATCAAATTAGAAATTATCAGTCTCAGTATATAAAAGGGATAAAAACTGGAAAATATTTTTTTATGTCTCCAAAATAAAAATATGAAAAAAAGATTAAAACTTTGATGGAGGTTGCTTTATCTTATAAATAAATTATAGTTTTAAAAAAACAAAAAACCTTCAGTTTTGCAAGATAAAAAAAAATTCTTTATAGATATCTAAAAAATAAGATCTATAATAAGAAAATGCACGTGATATATAAAAAACTACTGAATTTTTATCCATAAAAAACCAAATTTATTGCCTATAAATATCAAGGGGAGGAATTTACAAGAAAATAATGAAGAAAATAATGAAGAAAATAAACAAATTCAGCCAAGAGAAAAATTTGTACTCCCTGTTCTAAAAATTTCGAGATTTGGGAGAGTGATTATAATAGTTCTATATTTTTTAAGATAGAAAAAAGGATATAGATAAATACTTATTTATAAAGAATTTAAAAATATTCAGAACTTAAAATAGAAAATCTAAACATAAAAAATCGATATTTTTTATGTTAAATTCATTATAAAGTTAAAAAAACTATTAAAAAAAATTCAAAAAAAATTAAAAACCACGAATTCATACAAAATTGACAAGATAAGTTTTAAAAATGTTGTATAAAAAAATTAAGAATATTAATTTTCCGTAATTATAGAATTTTATAAATAAATTGTGAGTCGGGGCAGAATATTTGGGGGAAAGCACTTCATTTTGAAATAAATATTAAATCTTTGTTTAAATAATTTTAAAAAAGTGTGGATGTGATGTGATGCCATGCGATGCTATGTGAAATATAATATAATTATTGTTAATTAATGTTTGATCTAATGAGATACGAAGATAAAAATTTATCATATTTTTTATTTGGGGTTTAAACCAAAATTTCTTTTCTGATATGTAATGGTTTGTATTTTTTTGAATAATTTAACTTAATCTCAACCTTTTTAGATATTAAATTATGTGTTTTATTAATTAATTCATATTTTTTGGGATATAAATAGCACTTTCAGACTTTTCAAATGCTAATGTAAGAATTAAGTAATATTTAATTTAACCCTTTCATAGCCCAAATCCCACAAAAATTCATAGAACGATAAGTGGAATTTATAAGAAGTTTAATAGAGAATATTTTGGATTTAAAAAATTAAGAATAGGATTAATTATTAACAATCAAAAATATAGACTAATTTTTGGTGCTAAAAAGCGATAATTTTTTTGGCTATATAGAAATTATTGAAAAAAATATGAAAATAATATTTTACGAGGTATAAAATTTTGAAGGAATACAGATAATAAAATAATTTTTATAAAACGAAAAATTTAAATTACTAATACTTTGTAAATAGATTATTATGTCCTATATAAAGAGAATAATTTTGGTAAATACAAACAAAAAAATAAGTAATAATAATAATACTAATACTCTTGAAAAAAATGTGGCTAAACACGAAAAAAAGGAATTTGGAATTTTTATTTATTTTTAACTAATAAAAATGAATATATGACAATAAATGTAATCTTTATAATTATATTAGCTGTTAATAAGAAAATAATTTTTTGTTTATTATTTTTTAGATATATCTAAATTATGTTATTGATCGAGAAATTCATCTCTTATATTAAATTCAGCTTATTTTTTTTCACTTTATTATGAAATTATGATTTTTTGTTATAAATCAAAAGTTTTTCATATAAAAAATTTAATGATTTTCTGGTCAATTTTTTTTTGAGCTCTGTATTTCCCCTCCCAATATCTAATAGTTATAAATATTATATTTATAATGATGTTCCAAATATTTAATTCTGAATAAATTAAAGCTTCAATATTTTACCCGTTTGATTTTTAATTAATAATTTAATTACCTAGATACAATTTTCGGGTTCGTAAGATTTTAGTTTCAAAGATAGAAAAACTTTATATTCAATTTATATCTTCAAACAGGTGAAAAATTCCCTAATATCATAGAAATTATTTATTATAAAATAATAAGATCAAAAAAAAATAACCTGTATTTATGTGAAATAATGATATATCCAATTTTGAATTAAATATTGGTAAATATATGCCATATAAAGCATTAAAATTGTTCATAAAGTACAATTAATTAATAATATGGTCAAATTTTCTAATTTTTTTTTTTTTTTTAAACTGTACAAAGATCAGTTACAAGCACATATTTATTTTGAAAAATTCAAAAAATATTTTGGAATGAATGATTTGGTTTTATTTAAAAAATACCACTATGGATTTTTTTGATCACGCAACCCAAAATCCAAAATTATTAAATTTTCAATCTGATAAGCTCAAAAAGATTCGAATATATTTTATCTATATAAAACTCTCTTCAGAATATTATTAAAATTAACAAAATTTATAATTTATTGAAATTAAATTATTTTACTGATTAAACAAAAGGGAAATAATAATAAATTTCTAAATTCATATTGTGTCATTTCTGTTGACCAATTAAACATCAATTTTAAAGATCAAAGTACCATAAAGCAATATAAGACTTAAAGCCCGATTGAAAGGAGGTTTAAATTATTTTTACATTCAGAAAAAACGGGATATTTTCGGAAATTCGAAAAATAATAGGGAAAAATAATTAATACCCAGATTAAAGGCTTAGATTTTAATTTTTTTTATAATTCGCATCCAAATATAAATATAAGAACCATAGAAATTTTTATCAACAGATTATTTCCGTATATATATCTGATGATTTTTATGCATGATTAACTATCCGTAACAATAAAAAATATCTATCTAGAGTTTTTCCATGAAAACACATTGAACTAGACCGATTATTTGTTCGAAAATTCGGGAAAATTATAAATAAAAAAATGTATGTAAGTAAAACAGGGTATTTTTGTATTAAATTTTATATGAGCTAAGTCCATCACATTCACTAAAATGAATCAAACTGATGTTCACGGTTTGGAAGTTTACTCACCTGAAAATATTTTGGAATACAATAAAAATATGCGAATTTTATTGATGGATCGGATTAAAAAAAATCTAGCCGCGAAATAGATAGGTGAGATGATAAATAATAAGTCATTTTTTTATTCAACTTCATTAATTGTTCAATATTAAAATCTCTTATATCATAATTTTTTATTTATGAAAAATATCCAGGAAAATTAAAAATTAAAAATTAAACATGAATAAAAACTAAGGAATTAAGGCATGCAATAATTGGTAGCATTTGTTAGAGAAAAATATCATCTAATAGATAATATAAATCCCCCAGAGAAATTAATGTAAAAAACTAATTTTTTTCTCTTTTACTGAATCATTTTTTCAATAAAAAAAAACTTCCATTGAAAAAAATTAGGTTAAATTTCTATATCTATATTATCAATAATATGTAAACAGAATATTACTGAAACTCAGCTTATGCTATTAATATTTTTTACAAGAAAGTCCCTATTCTGTATTATTAAAAATAAAGTAGTAGAGTTAGATTTAATTTTTATATAGCCTATAAATTTTGATTTAGGTTTATTTTAAAAAAAATATAAGCCTTATTAAATTTTTTATTTGAAAGGATTTTGGAAGATTTAGTCAAAAAAAGTGTTAAATTGTCAAAAAAAAGCCAAAAAAATTTGATTTTGGATTTAAAAAATATAATTTATCCGTATTTTTTAGATAGTTAATTTTTTTTAACAAAATGTTATTAAAAGCTTCAAAACTTCGAAATTGACAAAATAAAAGAATTAATTTTTTTTTTAAAATTTAAATAATAAAGTATATATTATAAATAAATAATTTTTTTTAATATAGTACGATATGGTGTTATGGAAAGAAAAAATGTGAATTTCTTGAAAGGATGGGATGAAAAAAGACTATTTTTCAATATAACATAATTTTTCTAAGAAAATTAATTACTAAAACGTAATATTATACGTTATTTTGTAATAGGAAATGCTTGATATACATAAATTTTTTTAAAAATCATTAAAAAAAATAAGTAATACTACAATATAACTCATTGCAGTGTAATTAATGCAAAAATGTTTATACTACTTACAAAAAGCAATGGTGAAAATCTGTGTAAGACTAAGATATATTAATATAAATCATAAAAAATAAAGCAAAAAAAAAATAAGATACTAAATTAAATTAAATTAATATTGATTTCAAAATAATCAATTAAAATCAAATATAAAATGATATAGTGTTGATTATCTTATTATAATTTATCTGGTTTCAGGATAGTACAATATTTATTCCATATTTTGCCAATTATAGTAGATTAAAGGATATCGCAGTGTTTTATTATGCAGATTTATACTTATTATTTTATTAAAACTTGGCATAGTATTGCACTCTATAACTTAATTCACTATATAGTATAAATAATTGTAATATTATGTTATTTGGTTTTCTACAATAGAGTGGTTTATAAGATACCACAATTTTCTATAGGCTAGTGAGTAGATGTATGAAGCGCTATGGTGACCTGAAATTTAATAAATTTTCGAGGGTTGGAGGATATGAAACCATAATATTATTTAATTTAATACCTTATGATGGTTACAGAATATCAATTTATGACATTACCTGTTTAACAAATATAGTTGATTTCACGAAAACACACCATGATATCTTTATTTTACAACAGCTAAATTTATACCAAGATAGCTTTATATAAAATGAACTACACTCTAGCACTATAAAAAATACCGAAATATTTTATTGTGTATTTTACTAAAATGAATATTTTAAATCTTGGTGCATAACCGATTTATTTGTTATATATAGTTTATTCATATTGTTTGAATTATTTTGAAATATAATATTTCTATTGAAAAATAGGTGCTAATATTTTTTATTAGTATTAATCAAAAAAATTATTGCATATCCAAATATTTTTTTAATAAATTGCAATTAAGAGTTTTTTTTTTCAATTTTAGACTTTTTATGAAAAATCTCAGCTCTGAAAGGATCAAGTAATATACTTATATCAAAATTCTATTTTATTTTATATAGGCAATTATTTATTTTAGTAATTCTTAAATAAAATATATCTAAAATAAAATTTAAGCCCCAGGAATTAATATATAAGATCTTTTTTTAAATATCAAAAAGTATTTAGAGTGCGATAATATTACTGAAATGAGGATTTTTTTTTTTCGTATTAATAGTAATTCAGATAATTTAAATCTAACAGAAATATTTGCAATTAAAGGCTTTAAATCATATAATCACTTTGATTTTAATCGTGGAAATATTTTAAACCCCATTTCTGCACATTTTATTACTGAATATATTAAATAATGAACTAAAATATAAAAGCCAGGAAAATATAAAAAAGGGAAAAATATCCAAATAAAATAAAAAATATCAATTATCAATTTTAGACGGTAATTGAAAAACCATCATTACTACCACAGAGACGATGAGTAGATTATTTAAGAGAGGTATGTCATAATATAACAGAAAGATTTTTTTTAGGAAAAAAAATTGAGAAAAAATTTTAAAATAAATTTAGATCGATTATAAATTTTTTTTTTTTGGGTTTTTTTCCTTTTATTGAATTTTTTTGTTTTTTTGGCGAGTAAAAGAATCTTGATATGTATATTAAGTCGTCTAATAAAGTCAACCTTAAAGCAATATTTCATTGGATTGTTTCATATCATTTTAACTGGATATGCATTTTCTGTTAAAAGAGCTGATTTCACAAATATTAACCAAATTAAAATCCAAAAAATATGTTTGGGGGTATAGGGCTACATATCAGATATTTGAGTATATATTTAATTTTTTTGGCGATGTAATAAATTATCAAAAATTCTTATTAACTCAAAATAATTAAAAAATCTTTGAATAAAACGAGAATATATACCCATATTATTCATATATTAGAATTTAAATTTTAAGGTCTTAAAATTTTATTTAGATGGGCAGAAAATAAAATTGAAAATAGTATCTAAGTATGAAAATATTTGATGATGGTTTCAAATTTAGTAAAACTTGAAAATTTATTTTTCGATGTTTTTTGAGGTTCAACTAACTATTGAAGAAATATAAAGTTTTTTATCATTTTTTATCATTGAAAATACTATTTAAAATCATATTTATTATATTAACGAATCCAGTTTTTTGAAGCAGATAAATATTAAATCTATTATTTATATTTAACACGCAATCCAAATAATTTTTAAATAAACCAACCAAAAACTCTCAATTATTCAATTAAATGATATAATCATGGGTTATTAATTAGAATTAAGTGTTAATAGCACAGCAATATTAATTTCTTTAGTTTGTGAAAGTATTTAATAATTTACATAATATAAAATATTCGCACTATAATCAGCAAAGTTTTGAACAAAAAAGCTATTTTATCCTCAATAATTATATATTCTGAAATTATTAATATTGGGAATTTGGGTAATTCAGGTGTCAAAAATAGCAATTAAACCACAGTTTTACTATTTAAACATTTTTTTCCCTCAAATTTATCGTTTCAGAATTTTGAAATGCCCATTTTTATATTTTTCCATATTTTGAAAGCTTAAATTTAAATTTAATTCATACCCATTCGCTTAAAATAAAAAGACTTTTAAAAAAAAAGTATAAAAAGATTAATACATGATGACTGGTTTTAAAAATTAAATATAATCAATTTAATTATTTATGAAACAAAATGGATTAAACTGTATAAAATTGGCGTTTTTTTTTAAATTTAACTTAGTAAAATGGAAATTTTATAAGCGATTAATAAATTTATTACATTAAAAATGATCTTATTTTTAATTTTTACTGCTAGTGGAAATATTTTCTAAATTTTTATAGAAGTCACTATAATATTTAAATAATATATGACATGATAATTTCTCAATGAAAAAATATGAAATAATTGTATTTCTTGTCAAATAGCTTCATAAATAATAAGTAAGTATTAGTTATATTTTTAATTTAACTAGAGAAAAATATTTCAAGATAAATAGTTGCTACCAAATTTTAGAACCAAATGATTTTCCAAGTAAAGTTTATCACAAAAATATCTTTATATCTAATTTTAAAAATCAAAAAAATTCAATTAATTATTTAAAAATGAAATGAAATACCGATAAGGAATATTATCGATTAGGTTCACACATATTGTGGCATGAATTGGTCCCTAAAGTATATTTGGGCTAAGAACAAAAAAAAAATTAATATTTATATATCAAAACATATATAATTTTTCATATGTTTAAATTTTGATGCTTTTATATGCTGGGAGTAGATAAATACAGTTAAAAAAATAATTTACTAATGAATAGCCCTCAATATATACAAACAAATGGCACAATATTTTCCAATATACATATATATATACTTAGATTAATCTTGATTTATCCCGATTTTAGATAAATTATTATGGAATAAAAAAACATTCACTATTAAAAAAGGATAATAATTGGATCTGAAGGATAAATATATAAAATTATAAAAGGGAAAATTGTATTGGGATAATATACTAAAATTTAAATTTCGATTCTTGATGTCTTATTGTTGCGATTATAGCGATCTCTGTTTTAAAAAAACTTAGTAATTGATAGATAATTGTAATTTAAAATAATATTATATTTTTTATAAAACATATATGTCGAATTATTAAATTCTTTTGTGAATTTAGCAAAAAAATTTAAGGTATAAATATTCTGATAAAATTAAAACATTTTTTGAAAAAAATACTATATCTATAGATATAAAATTCGATTATATGTCACAAAATCTAAAATATTGATTTGTGTTATTTGCTCAGGTATATATTATGAAAAAAGAAAATTTATATCTTTATCGATTTAAAAAATAAAGTGACAGGACGCACATTTTTTTCATAAATTAAGCCATGCCTCCTTTATAGTCTGCGAGTCTTAACACGCTCTCTGATTGTTTTAGTTAATTTATAAGTTAGTTTTGTAGTATACTTGGTTTTTCGTTTCTTTTTTAATACAATTATTTTTATGTTTTATGCTTCGGTTTTGCCAATGTTTAGTTTAGTTTAGTTTAGTTTAGTTTAGTTT
>LSSL01003261.1:0-27632 GCA_001953115.1 Smittium mucronatum | reverse complement strand
GGTTGGTAGATTGCACCCTTTTCCATTAGGTATGCAACCGGTATCCCAGAAGAAAAGCTTATTGAAATTAGGACAATGGTCTTTTCTATACGCCTTTTCCTTTTTTTCATATTTTTTTAGTATATTTTTTTAGTATATTTTTTAATGAAGTTATCTTAAAATAAAATTCCACGATACGAAATCAAAGTGTTTTTCGGATTTTTGCCTAAAATTCCAGGTTTTTAGTGTTTAAACCATTTTTTACGTCTATATTTAAAACATTATTACTCGTTAATAATGAAAATATTCTTAAAAAATCAATTTTTATATCTAAAAAAATAATATCGTTTTTATAATAAATACAAAAAGTTGATTTTGGTGCCCTATACTTCCTATTAATTTTTTAATTACTATATTTTTATTCATTTAGTCAATTTTTAATCTATAACTGGGATCCTAACATTCATCCATAACGAAATTTTAAATAAATTAAGGTCTATGAATTTTTTTTTAATTTTATTAGTTAAATATCAATTTTTTTGGACAATTTTTTTTACATTGATCCAATTTTTGGTTATATTTTAATTAATTTTAAAATTATACCCAAAAAACAATTTTTTCCTCACGAATTTCCTAAAATAGTAGGAATTTTTATTCAGAAAAAATCACAATTCAAATCATTTTATCTAATATAAGTGCGGGTATAAAAACATAGAATCAAATTTTATATAAAAAAAAAATCACATCCACATAGGGATCACACCTGCATACAATATATATATATACATATATTAATTTATTGATAAAATTGATTGAAAGATATTTTATTTTTGTGATTCTGAAACTCAAGTGTATGTGATATGGATTATTGTTGGCAATTTTTTGGATTATACGTTCATTAGTTTAGATAAAATCAAACTTATAACAGATAAAATTATATTGCGCAATCAATGGAAATGATTTAATTTAAACTAATTGAATACGAAATTAAAGTATAACTTATGTAATAATAATAAATAAGCTTATTTTTCGATAATAATTAAATTAAATATTAAAATTGGGTATCAAAAATAAGACAATAAAACAGATTTAGAACTTTATTTGAGATGATCGTTGAAAGATATTAGACAATAATAAAAAACTAATTTTAATAAGGTTAGGATATCAAACGTAAAATGATAATTTTTGTATATTCTGTAAAAAGTTTAATTTATGTTACTATTTTTTTTACTTATGTGTTTTTTGGGAGTTTCGTGAGTTCTTTTTGCTCATATTTTATATTTTATATTTTCTGTTGTTTTTGCTGCTTATATTGGTTTTTCTGCGCCTGTAAAGATTTTTTTCGTGCGGCTGTTGAGATTGCAGTTGCAATTTTTTTTCACTGCTACTGTTTTTTTTGGTATTTAAGCGGATTTTCCTGCTGCAATAAATTCGCTGTGTAATATAATATTGTGGATGTGGATCTTTTTGAAATTTTTATTTCTCTGTTGATATTTTTTAATTTTATTTCAGTTTTAAGTTTTAATAGACAGGTATTAATCGTAAAACTTTTCACATAAATTGGTCATAGCGATTATTTTTCGTTTAAATACGCCCAAAATTTTTTGAAATTTATTATCAAGATGTATAAATTATCGGAATCATTTTCAATCAATTAAACCACATAAAAAAATTACTATTATTTTTTATCAATGGATAAATAATCTATTTAATAAAAATTGGGTGATTTCAAAAAAACGTCTAATTTTATATTATTTTTTGTGGATAAACTAGTATAATAAAATTGTTTCGCTTTTGCATATAAAATTATTCATTGAGTATGAATTTATTACTGATTTTTTTACGGGATAAAATTATAACTCAAATTAAATTTGCTATTAAAGCGGTAGGAAGCGTATTTTCTTCCTAGGTGAAGCTAAGTTCTTTTGTAGTCTGAAAGTCTTAACACGCTTGAGGACTTTTTTTAGTCACTATATCTTTAGTAGTATAGTCTAGTTAGTTTATCGTTTAGTTTTTAATACAATTATTTTTAAATTGTTCTTTTTCGTTTTACCAGTGTTTGGTTTAGTTGTGTTTAGTTTATATTTTTACTTCTTTCGTGGACTGGGATCATTACCCGTAAGTCCGCTTTATAATTATTTAGTATTTCTTTTAGTAGAGGCATTAGCTTATATAGTGCTATGGGCATGGTTAGGCGCAACCATGAGTTGGTAGATTCCGGTGCTTATCCTTATGGATTTTCCCAGGAGGTGGAAGCTTGGCGAGAGGTAGCAGAATATAGATATAGTGAAGCCTCGGCTTCAATCTCTATTGAAGCCCTTGAGTTGAGCGAAGACTTATACTTATAGGCAAACTTGGCGAGAGAACCAGTTATGAAAGATATTGTATCTTATTTTTTGGGACTTTCGTTAAGTTCCGGTCCCAACCCCCCGATAAGTTTCTCGCCTATTATTCCTACCTTGGAGGCTGTAAAATCACTTGGTATTGTTAGTACATGGAGCAACTGGAGAAGTGTGGATAGGCGGAGTAAGGGAGTAATAACTGCTCTAAGTTCTCTGGTGGGTGAGGGCAAAGAGTGTACTAGCGATAATGTGCTCGGCGCTGCATCACCTTTAACTACGCAGCAACAGCTTAGAAGCAAGCATTTTTACCAGTCTAATTGGTATATAGAATCCGCTTCCGACACTGTAAAATTCTCAGTTTAAAATTAATTAGAAAATTTAAATTACTATCAATATCATTAGGTTGTAATTTCACGGATAGATATAAATAACTCTGAGATATAAATAAAAAGATAAATTTATTAATAATAAAATATTATTAACATAAAACGGCATTAAAAATATATCTTGTGGAAATATATACTTTTTCGGCGACATGAATCAAAATTTTAACAGTAGCAGTGACGAAGATGACAGAAAAAGCGACAAAAAATCCCAAAAAAGACTCGATTTTTTTTTAAATAAAATCATGCCAAGCCATGAAGGTCATATCAAATTCAATTTTATCAAAAGCAAAAAAACCAATAAATATAGTTTTAGAAACTGCAATTGAAACAATGGTAGTAACGGAAATATTCGAAGCCGTGGAAACCGAAACTAAAGCAAAAGATGCAATCTTAACGGTTGCAGAATTTTCAATCGCAACAGTTTCAGTAATCTCAATCTTAATCACAACTGCGGCAGCGATAGCAATCAAAGCAGTAATCATAAAAAATATAATATTTGATCTGTCAGTCTATTTTCTAAGTTATTTTTTTATAATAATAATAATGTTATTATCTTTTTTATTAATATGAATTTCTTTTGATGATTATATATATTAATTATAAGTCCACATGTTATCTTATTTTGATATTTAATTCCAAAATTTAATTAAATTGTTTTTATAGACAATTTTTACATATAGTATCACTAAATTCTTTTTTTTTTAAATAAAAATTTTAATTTAACGATTTATATCGGTCAAACATATAATTTTATCTATATATTGTTTGGTTTTATTAATCTTAACGAAAATATTAATATAAAAAAGCAGTTTCTCTTAATTAATATTACAATCATTTGGATGGCAGAACCATAAAAAATAAAATTATAACAACTTAAGTTTTTTGATAGCTTTTATTGAAATAATTGGATATTATTTTTGAAACCAGACTGTTTGGTATGAAAAAATTACCGACTTACTGATTTTGAAATGCACTATTTAAACATTAAAAATGCTATTGGCACTGAAATAATCGAAATCATTAGTATTTTATTATTGAATATTATGGCTAATAATAACTTATTGGATAATATACGATGTATTTAAATTTTAAAAAAATCTATTGTTCGTCGAAAATCTGATCTTAAATACGGTTGTTTGTCATAAATATAAATATATTTAACTTATGATAACACCCTAAAAATTTGAATTAAAAATTCGCAAACCCACATGGGAGAAATTAGAAAAGCGCAAAATGATGAAGGGATTAAAATTTTGGAGAATATCACTAAAAAAGAAAGAGAAAAATTTTGCTACCTTATAGAAAAAATGACACCAGATTCCTTACATTGGAAGTATGAATATTTTCAAAATATTCCAAATGAGGATTTATTTTATATTAAGTGCATTTATAAAATTAATAATATTCCTTTCTTCTCGTCTTAAACGGCTTAAGGTTTAGAAAATTTATATATCTCAAAGTAGAACTAAATATTTTGTTTGTGGGAGTAAGAACAAAGCAAAAGGTCGTTTAAATGAAACATTATGGAAAACATTTAGCTGTTTATAATACATAATATGTTTTTACTACTCGTTAAACATGGAAATATCTTGTATCAGATTTTAAAAGTCAATATGAATCTATCTGATACATATTACAAATATTCATTCGCACATCAGGATCCATATTCCATCCATATCCACCAAATATTATGAGAATAATGTTGGAGCATAGATAAACTAAGGTTTAAGTATTGTATGAAATAAGATATAAAAAAACTTATTTTTAGAAATTAATAAAAATAATCGAAAATATTTCATCCCAAAAATTTGGAATTTAAGCCACTTATATAGATATGAATTAAATTATAATAAAAATATTTAAATATAATAGGTGGTGATGTGGATGTCTAATAATTACCGGTTCAATATTAATCCCAACACTACCTATCCCCAATTTCATATATTTTATTACAAAATTTATATTTTCACCGTTTCCAATCTGCCATTATCTATCTTTTTCCTAATAATATTTCGTCTTTTAACCAATCATACCTCTATAAAAATACCACCCCATATCCATTCTAATATTTTATAAATTAAAATTAAATCACCAATCACAGTAAAATCCGAACCTCATATATGATCCCATCTCACTTACATTAAAATCTTGATAAAAATCCCATAAGATATCCAAAGATATCTCTTATATAATTTATATTACTTTAAATTCAATTCCAATAAAAATTCCTCCTTTTAAGAATTGTTTTCCCCTTCTTTTATTTATCTTTTTTCTTAATTTAGACATTATATATAATTTTTAATCTGATAAAACTTCTCCCCCTTGATTTTAATTGTATACATATATATATATTTTTTATTATTTTTTATTTTTTGAAATTTTAAAGTAAAACATAAAAAAAAGTGTATTTTTATTTTTATTTTTTATTTTTATTCTAAATTCTTTTTATCGTCGAGTCAGAAGCTCCTTCTTATGATATTATAATGAATCTTAATATATTTCCTCGATTATGCAATTCTCAGAACCATAAATAAGATTAAAAATGAAAAGCTGTGCAAAAAATGATCAGCTTCTTTCTCATTACAACCACTTTGTTTTTAATCAGTTGAGAACCACTGATTTTTTACAAAAGAAGAGATTTTTTTAAAATAATTAAATAACCTCAAAAACTCAAATTATTCTATCTAAAAAAATCTATAGGCCACAGTTAGTTTAATAACAGTATTTATTATCTAACTCAAACATCCATCCGTTAAATTCTCGATACTTAAAAATGCTTTTAAATTTAACAATAAAACCCCAAAATTGAAAAAAATGCGACATTTTTTAAATTTCATTTATGAAAAAAGCTGTATGTTAGAATATATCAGGTTCTAAATCCTCGATTTAATATTCTCATTCTTTGACTCTATACAAAATAATATTTGAAAAAAAGTGTTTTTTTTATGATATCATTCTTTTGCTAAAGAAAAATAGACATGTTCGGATATTTTTTAACTAGAACTATAGAATAAACAAGAAATATGTCTTATTTTATACTCCCTGATACTTATATTTTGCTTAAAAATCCATTAAAGTCAACATATAACAAATTATATCACATGATATAAAGAAACTTATAAAGCTAGAAAACTTTAGAACCTCCATGATAAATATCTAAAAAATGTAACAGCATCATAATAAAAAAAAGGCATTCGCGATATTACTATCTAAACCAAAGTTTAACTATTATGGTCAAAAATAATACTGAAATATAAATAGATTTAGGATATAAAAAATGAAAATGCAATAAAAAATAATTTATCTAATAAAATTCATTAAAAATATAAATTTCAGTTGCAATAGTGTATAATATTTGCTGAGTAAATATTTAACTATTTTTAATGATTATTGGCAAATTTCATTTTCAAAATCAACTTTCCTTAAAATATTTAAAGTAAGCACCTGATTATTTTGGCTTTGAACCCCAAGAAGATATTAAAACACTTATTATATGCAATTATTCTGAGGAATTAAATTCATTGTTGATATTATATATATATATATATATATATTCATCTATTTTCATTTCATTCCGAGTGTATTCCTTCTTGCTAAATGTGCTTATAGATAATCATAAAATCCCAATTTTTTTAAAAACATGATAAATAGGATCTATATCCTCTAAATAATACTCTATTTGTAGATATATGCGGTCATCAATCTTTAAAAACTCATATGTATTTTTAAAATTATTATTGGGGTTTTTTGCATCTTCTAACAGAATTATAGAATAAATTATTAAAAAATAGAAATATGTGACATTTTTTTTAGTTTAACGCTGGGAAAACTACATCGATAGACACCATATGACATTTTTATAAAAAAATTAATAAAAATAATAATAAAATCCTACCAAATTAACATAGGGGATAATTTTTCCACGGTATTATGAAATAATTCATTTTAAAACAATTTTCAAAGTCTCTCTCAAAGTATGCAAATATTTTATACAGCAATTTCTGTTATTGAAATTTGGTCAAGATTCTAAACATATTTGAATTTTTTTAATCGGTTTAAAATTCTCTTAATAGTTAGGCTTGAAAGGCATTCATATTAGTATTTTGAATCTTGGATCAATATTTCGGAAATAAAATTGTATTTTTTTTATTTTAAATTTTTTTATATTAATACCAAAATAAATCTGGAATATATCTTTTTTCTGTAAAATGAAGTGTTTATTTTAATGAAAACTCCTGCAAAACCTAAATCTATATTTAAAATCCACTATTAGAATAAATTCATATACTTATAATTTTTTCAAAAAAATAATTAACACTGAAATTGCACATTTTTTATTAGTAAATAGTTTTTTTAGTTAGAAATATCATTTTCTAAACTTCCTATTATCACCAGATTATAAATTTCATTTTATAAAATAACTGGTTCCTTTTTGTTTTTTATAGAGTATCTTTTTTGAAAATGGGAAGCATATATGTTCTTTTAGTTACTCTCTTGTAATTTTTGGGAAATTTCGATAAAATTTAAATGATCTTAGATTAAATCTCGGATTGGAAGATTTAAGATAGTTAATTAATTAATTTTTGTTTTTCCAAACAACGCAAAAAATATATATGAATTTTCCATTAAATTTTCTGGTAGAACATATATTTGAAGATTATCTGGAATATACTTGATTCTATTTGATATCAGTGCAGTAATTTTAATTCTATCATATATGAAAATATTTTTAGTTATATTTTCTTGATTTAAAATAAGCAGAAGTTTTTCGGGATTTTTTTTTGCTTTAGATATTGCGTTTTGCAGATGTTAAATCCGATTATATTAATTCAATTTATCGAAGATAAATCAGCGAATAATGCAAGAATATTAGACTTGAGTTTGCTATATTTATCTAAACTGTTATGCAGCATTAATATATTGAATGCCGGTATCAATTGATTAAATATGTTTTCTAAATGTAAAATAAAATATTTTCCTAATTCACTTGTAAAAAAATATTTGGATAATACTTCAATAGAAATTTCTGTCATTTTAATTGCATAGTCACACATAGTTTTAAAATTTTTACCTTTTCCTACGGGAATAAAATTACCGAATTTTTTAATCTTATCATGCTAATTGTTAAAAAATGCTAATAAATTTATTGATTTTAATTTTAATAAGCTTTTAATGATGTATTATGTTAGAATTGAATTTTTAGATTTGTTTAGATAAAAATTAAAATAAAAACTGAAATAAAAACTAGGTACTTAATAGAAAGGGTATGGCTTAAAAAAAGTCGAAAATTATTTAAATTTTAACTATTTTTTTCTCTATCTTTGATAATAACACTAAAAAATATAATTAAATAACACATTTTTAGATATCGAAAAAATAAAAGAGTATAATAAATAAAAAATGGGATATCTGGGGTTCTAATTTCCCTTTATTTGTGATTATAAAAAAATTATTTAGGAAGATATTTTCTTAATTAAAAATTAAGCTTTAATTCATAAAACACATAAACCAAAATATATAAACAGAATGTTTAAAATCTAAACAAAGCAAAAATTTTGAAGATCTAATTTTTCTGAAAAAAATAATCAAGTATATATATTTTAGATGAAGAAAGCCCCAGCTAATAAATTTATTGATTAGATCTTAATATGTTATAAGTGAAATTGTAGGGATAAAAATAGTGAAAAATAGATCAATTTTGATTTTTTCACTTGGTGATAAAGAAAAACATATTAATAAAACATATCCCGAATAAAAATAAAAAAAATTACTTTTAATATATAAAACTAAAAAGATAAAAAATAAAAAAGTTATCTTAAGAAATAATTTTATTATTATAATTATGGATTTAAAAACAATAGTATATATATATTTGAAAAAATCATTAAGTGGGGAAAAAATGGCTCTAAAGAAAGAAAATAGTTTAATTTTAGAGTTGAGAAGGTTAAATAAATTGGATTGAAGATTTTTTAAATATAGCTTAAAAATATTAAACGATAATATGAGTAAGACTATAATGTATATGAGATTCAGATCATATTTAAATCGGAAGAAAAATATATAATAGTGAAAAATGAGAATGAATATGAGATAGGACTCGAATCGAAAATAGGATTGGATATAATATTGATTAGAGATGGAATTATGAAGTATTTAGATTGGCTTTAGGAAACAGCTGCGCGGATGTAGAATTTGGATTGTAATAAGGTGTAAATGTGAAAGATATTAGGATTGAAAAGGAGAAGATATGGAATTGGGGAAGAGATGGGGTGAAACTCGGATCTATATGGGTGTGGAAGGATTGATGTGAGATTCGATGAGGTGGGAATTTTAATGCGGGAGATATGATTTTGGGGATGTGATGGATTCATATTGACGTTTAAAATCGGATACAAGATATTTCCATGTTTAACGAGTAGTAAAAACATATTATGTATTATAAATGGCTAAATTTTTTCCATAATGTTTCATTTAAACGACCTTTTGCTTTGTTCTTACTCCCACAAACAAAATATTTAGTTCTACTTTGAGATATATAAATTTTCTAAACCTTAAGCCGTTTAAGACGAGAAGAAAGGAATATTATTAATTTTATAAATGCACTTAATATAAAATAAATCCTCATTTGGAATATTTTGAAAATATTCATACTTCCAATGTAAGGAATCTGGTGTCATTTTTTCTATAAGGTAGCAAAATTTTTCTCTTTCTTTTTTAGTGATATTCTCCAAAATTTTAATCCCTTCATCATTTTGCGCTTTTCTAATTTCTCCCATGTGGGTTTGCGAATTTTTAATTCAAATTTTTAGGGTGTTATCATAAGTTAAATATATTTATATTTATGACAAACAACCGTATTTAAGATCAGATTTTTGACGAACAATAAAAATTTTAAATTTTAAATATTAGCTTATTTTTTTTTTCTAAAAAAAATTCCTGATTCAAAAAGAATCTCCCAAATATAATTAATTAAATTGGTATGAAGCCAAGAGGTTTTAATTAATTTAATGTGTCATTTAAAACTACTACGCACATATTTTTTATATTCACCTAAAGTTTTTACTTTATTCGTGTAATTTTTTTTTAATTACAGATTTCACATTTTTTTTTTAAAAAAATAAAATAAAATAAAAAGATTTAATATCGCAATCGGGAAATTTCTTTGGGACATTTTGAAGCTGAAAAAATATCTTTATATCTTTATATTTATTTTCGAAATGTTAAAACTGACTTTTTCCTCTTATTTTTTTAAATATTATGTCCTAGTTATAAACTGGGGATATTTTGAATTAATTAAAAATAGTACTTTTAGAATTATTATTTAATATAAAATTTAATCTATCATTCGGTAAAGAAGTCTAAAAAAATTTCCGAAAATTTTGTACTTATTAAATTTATTTTATTATATAAATTACATTCGGGGTAAAGGTTGTCGTTTATATATAATAGCTTGATTTATTATGTTTTTGGCTAATATAAAATTTCATAAAATTTTATATAAAAATATAAATAATTAATACCATTTTTAGTATGCATCATAGGGTCTATGAGGGGTCTCAAAAGTATTAAGTTTAAATTAAATAATATTTAGATATATATATATATATATAATCTTTAAAAACACGAAATAATGAAAATATTATTAAATATTTATTATTATTAACATAAAAAATAAATATACCTGTCTAAAACAAGGGGAGAAGAAGCAAGGCAAAAGATATTAACTAAAAAAAAAGATATATTTAAGCCAAGTTTTACTTTGGCTGAAAAGAGAGCGTATAATTTATTAAACTAAGACTAATACCAGCAAACAAAAGACAATTGTTTTCAGGTGAATAAATCAAAAACTAGAAAAACTGGGACTATTTATGTGTTTTGCGTCAGTGAAAAACACATACAAAACGTAGGAATATTTTAGGTTAGAATAAATGCTATAGTTTAGATTAAGTGCTAGTAAGGTAAAATACGCAGCAAAAGCGTTGGGAATATTTGTATCAATCAGTAGTTATGCCACTTGTCAAAATAGATGTGCAGTATTGGCGTTATAATGTTGTTTTTATCACTGACTATATTATTGGGCGGTATAAATCCGCAGCAAAAGCGTTGGGAATATTTGTACCAATCAGTGGCTGTGCTATTGGTTGAAATAAAGATACAGGGATAGCGTTATCATGTTTTTCTGCATCACGTTATATTATTGGGTCGTATAAATGCACAGTAAAAGCCGAGGCAAAATTACTCAATCATGACAATACCCTTATTTAAACATATGCTTTTTTAAAGATTTTTTACTATTTTTAAAACTGAATCCAATTTTATCTAGGTTCTTCGAAATAATTTGATAAAAAAATAACATATAAATAGGGTATAACTAGTTTCA
This sequence comes from Smittium mucronatum, assembly GCA_001953115.1. Classification (NCBI taxonomy): domain Eukaryota; kingdom Fungi; phylum Kickxellomycota; class Harpellomycetes; order Harpellales; family Legeriomycetaceae; genus Smittium; species Smittium mucronatum. Next base: position 16,545 of record LSSL01003261.1, on the reverse strand, counting down.
AGCGTATTCTGATATATATGTATAATTTCCAAAAATTAATTGGTGTTTACATTTAATCTCAAAGATATGCTGGATCATTCGGTATTTTATTGTTTTCCTTGATTTTTATCCTTCTTCTGTTAGATAGCTTATTTAGAGTCTTATTATTTATACCGCCGCTATTGTAATTTAAATCGGATCATTTTATATAAAGTACCCATAATAAAATCGTATTATTATATAAATTTATGTAATAAATGTTAAAATTTTGAAAAATCTACATAGGATATTTTGTATTAAAATAATAAAACACAGAAAAGTTTACACCTACTTATGTTTAATCAGTATATATTTTTAATAACTCAATTTTTTTTAACTAAGTTTTTTGGATTTTTTATATTATATAACGGATAAATTATGATATATTTGAGTTAAAATTATTCCGAATAATATTAGAGTGTTTTTTTTATTTAATAATGCTAAATATAATTTAATTTAACTATATATGTGGATAAAATATGCTTATCGGGTAAATACTATTCTAATTTTATGAACCAAAAATTTAAAAAAGATAATAGGGGGTGGGGTTTACAGTAGTCAAAAATGATAAAAACCTACTATTTTTGAAATAATCGCCTATTAGAACATAACAAATTAGTTTTTTTAGATTATAAGGTAAGGTTTAATGGTAATATACGATCAATAGTATTGATTTTTTGCAAAGTTTTAAGAGCTTTACTTTTGAGAATTTAGGAGAGTATATTTTTTAATATTATCTTTAAAAGTTATTTATATTTAGCAAAATATCAAAGGAAAAGAAAGCCTAAGTTATTTCTTATCTGCAATTTTATAATTTTTATTTTAAACCCTAATTTAATTAAAAATAAAAAGTGAAATTATTCGTGTAAAAATGCTTTCAAAACCTGATCCAAGTATCGATTAAAGGAATAAAATTGCTAATTTTTTAGCTCTACTAAATATAAAAATTATGTAAGCTCGAAAATTTTTGTTATTAGATAAAATAAGCTCTGAAATTCAAAGGATTTAATAAATCCATTAATTTTTTATACCTATAAAAATTGCTACCATCAACCTATTTTAAAAAAATCAATAAATGTGAGATTATGGGATTAAAATTGTCAAATTTTGATCTCTAAAGTTTTTTTTCAGTTGAGAAAATTTAAACCCAGTTGAGTTCCTTATTATATAAAATTTTAATTTATAAATAAAAATCATAAAGTTTTTAAAATAGAGGTGGTAGAGACTCATTCCTTTAAAAATACAATTTATAGAGCCCTTGATTAGTAAACCCAGGATAAAAACACCGCCAAAGCAGCGCCTAGCCTCATCTCACCAAACCCAATGAAGTGATAATTCTAAGAAGTAAATAGGCATTTGAAAATTGGAACCTATAAAAATAAACAAAGTGTCACATAAAAAAAAATAGATAATGATATACAGTAGGTTCTTTCTTAAGTCTGCATCATGAGCTCAATTTTTTCTACGGACTAAACCTTTTGCAGAATTAAGCTATTTCCAATGGGATTTAATTAAATTTAATAATATTTACCCCTTATACCAATTATTCACACCTACCGTTTTTTTTGTTTTGAAATTCGTTTTGAAGTAGAGATACCATTTTTTATCCAATAATCAATAAAATCGGATAAACTTCTATTAATCTAATAATCACTAATAATCGCGAAAATCACACTTGTTTATTCCACAATATCTTTATTTGACTTTTAAAGATATATATTCCGTATATACATCCTCTAATTATTTATTTATAAGGCATTTTAATAAAATAGATGATTTATATCCAAAAAATCTTTGGCGGTTTTAAATTCACTGATACTCATATTATCCAAATGATTTTTGATCGAGATTATTATATGTGCAATATGATATTGACATACCAGAATTACTATATATAAGCAGATTTTAATATATTTTATCACATTATCCTTATATAACTTGTGATTGGATTTTTAAAAAATAATCCAAAAAATAAGTGTCACGCACACATTTGAAATAGCCAAATTAATATAATTTGGCAGCTAAAATACTTATGAATTTTTTTAACGCTTATAATTTTTTATAATTAATATGTTACACTTTATAAACAATTAGAAACAAAAAGTTCAATCTGAGTTAAGTTTTTATAAATCGGTATAAAAATAAATTCGGATAATATGATATTTTATTTTATTATACCAAACATGTTTTTATATGTTTTTATCTTTCTAATTAGTGTTAAAATCATAAAAAAAACCATGCTCTGATCACTATAAAATAATAAAGCTTCAAATTTTCATTTAAATAAGTCAATTTATGGCAATATATTTTTTGTGTACTAAAAAAATTTCAATTTTTTATGCTTTAATTATGAGTAATTTTTAATTAGCGAAATTAATTTCAAGGGTGAATTTCTCGATATCATTTTTAGATATTTTTTATTTTGTCTTCATAGAGGTTTTCAAAAAAAACATCTATCACCCAATAATAAAATAAAATAGATAAAATAGAGACACATATTATATATATATATATATTATTAATTAACTCACAAAAAAATGGTTCTATTATCAATCAATTAAGTTTATTTTTTGAATTTTTTTCAAAAAAATATATTGTTTAAGACCGATTCAGCTCTGAAATCGTTGAAAAAACAGATATATAATACTAATTTACCACATTTGTGTAATTTAATTTTTAAATTTTAAATATCATTGATATATACATCATAAGAATAATTAAAATAAGATTTGCTTCAATTATAATTTTGCATGGTTTTTATAAATAAGTAGAGAAGCTTTAGCGTCATATAGCGGTTTTATTTTTAGAAAACCCCCAATTTTCTTTTTAAATGTAAATAATAAATATTTTTTGGCTTAAATAAAGTTGGTTAAAACTCTTATTTAAAGATTTTATTTTTCAGAATACCTTATAAATAAAGTGGAAGTCTTTTTTATCTTCTACACACTTTAGAAAAGCTGAGTATTATTTAAACTCACTGAAAGATATTTAACTTTTTTATTATTAATATATGTATTAAATCAAAATTAGTGGTAGCCAAAAAATTATCTGGTAGTATTATTCCAGAAAATGTGAAAGCTCTACCTGCAATTTATGCCAAAACGTTATAAATTGTAAGGGGGATATTACAAAATATTTAGATTGATATTTTAAAAAACATGATATTGATTACAAAAAAGAACAAGAAGAAAGAAAAAAGAGAAAAAAATAATTATCTATATCCATTAGAAATTCAGAGAAAATATGTGCGTATTTAACTACTAATTATGAATTTTCAATTAATTAGATAAAAAAAAGCCAATTTATAGTAAATAATTTTAGATTTGTTAAAATCACTTTTCTGTCAATTAAATAGAAGATAAACGAAAAAATATTGAATTTTCGTAAAGAAAAAGTTTTTGAGATAGCGGAACTACACCAAAAAAGAAAAAAAATGACGATAAGATCATAAATTTAGGTCTTTTAAAAATAGACGGAATTCGCACATCAGAAATTCTGGTAGATTTGGTGACAAATGGATTAATTTTTTTTGGTTTAAATCTAATAAGATATCTATCTGGCTGTACTAATGATGGTGCATCATTTATGTTTAAATATGGGTCATTGATAAAATAAAAAATCCAATTATGCTTAAAATATGATATCAATATAGCCATAAAAAAAGTGTTATATAGGAAATACAATGATCCTGGTGTTTTTTTAGCATACACGGATAAATTTTTTAGACTAAAGCTCTGAATTAGATAGCAGCATAGCAGATTTTAGAGATACCTGTAATATCGAAATATACTCAAACACTTTTATTTTGTTAAGCTATTATATATGTCGGGATATAATATTTAACAAAAAAAAAAAATCATATAAAATGTTGGTCTATAAGAAATAAAAATTTTAAAGTCCTAGTTTTTAAAAAAACATGTTAAAAGAATTTAAATGAAAAAACAGCCAAGGATTAGATTGAAATCAGTATTAACAACGCTTGAAAGTTTTTCACTGATCCGTGGCATTTTCAGAAAGTATTTAAACGAAAGTAATGGATAGAATAAAAAAGTATACATTTGCATGTATTCAACAAAGCTAAATGAATTATATGTTGTACTTAAACCTTTGGAAAAAAATATCCAGAAATTTATTCCAAAAAATAGCAGCTTGGCTGATTGATATATAGTCTATCAGATAATATATAGAAGTTTTGCAGAACTTAAAACTTGTATATTATTAAAAATATTTGAATCTATAAAAACTTATTATCATAGAGGAAGAAAAATAAAAGCAGTTTCAGATTTTAAATTATTAAAAACAGCAAAAATACCTGAAGATTCGATCCAAAACGGAGAATTAATACTTAGATGTTCATAAAAAAAAACGATATAACTGAATATCTAAAAAAATTATTCTATATAATGTTTGGATACACCTCTGAAATAAATAAAAGCCAAGACTCGGAAATTTGAACTTTAAAAAAATACCGATTTTTTGATTAATAGCATGATGAGCTTTTAAATCTGCAACTATCTTATCCGGACAAAAATTTATCACCATAGTATATTTAGGAAGATTTCAAGTTTTATTCAATAAAAAAAAAAATTAAAAAAAATAGAAAAATCACATAAAAGCTTGTTAAAAATTCAGCCCTCATCAAAATAATCTGAGCGTACTTTCTCGGTTTCAGGTGGATTTTTCATTAAAATCAGAAATAAAATAATTCGTGAGCTCTTAGACGCTTCGGTTTTTTTAAACCCCTATTTCAAAAATTCTGACTTTCTTTAGCTTCTTATTATTAAGAATATAAATCTCAATAGAAAATTATCTATTAAAATATTTATTTGTTACAAAAAAGAAATAAAAATACACTATTTGATTACTTATTCATACATGAGTACTTTTTTCTGTCTATATAAAGCTCTGTATAAAAACATAATTTTTTTTTTTAATACCTTTCGAATTTTATTTGTGCTTTAATTTTAATCTTATTGTAAAGTTTTACTATGATATAATTAATCGCTATTTTTTTTGTGGCATGGTGCGAAAAAGTTCCGAAAAAAGGCTAACTTAATTCTATTTTAGTTTTTTTTTTATTTCAAGATTCATAAAAAAATTAACAGATATTAAATACCAGATATATTATATTAATGGAGCTTTGGGGCTAGCTTTCGTCTAGATTTTTTTTTTTTTTTTAGAAATATTCATCTATATAATTCTTGGTGTTTTATTTTAAAAAAATTTCTCGTTTACTTAGAATAATTTCATATTTCAAATAAAAACTCATTTTCCCAGATATAAAACAATATTTAGATAATCTGTTGCAGTTTTCAGGCAATTTCGCCTAAGCTTATTATTAAATAGTTCAAAATATATTCATCAATTTCGATCTAACTTCAAATTACAAAAAAAATAATTCAATAATAGAGCTAAAAAAATCTTTATTATTTCGAGATGATATTCAATAAGATTTTGTGTTATTTGGATAGATAGGGTGGTTTAAGAACTTTCTTAATCATACGATTATTATATCATAACCGATAAAAAAATAAGTTCTTCAAAAGCTAAATATTTTTGATAAAGTATTAAAATCATTTTAATATAAAAAATAAAAGCTTTATTATAATGTATGATATTGGTAAAGTTGTTCATAAAATAAAGTAGGCTTGAGAATAATACACATATATATTATTTTTATAATCATTCCAAAAATGTTAAATCGAATATTTTTATAATCGCATCTAGGATTAATCCAAAAATATTTATTTTATCAAAAAATCACATTTTTTACTCGATTAATACTAAAAAAAGCTTTCGATTTAAATTTTGCTTAAATAATATATGTAAATAGCTTTTAAAAACAATACCTCAAATTATACCATGTTTTAAAAAACAAAAAACTTAAATTCGAGCTATATTCCATAAAATACAGCATATTTATAGAAATTATTCGTATTCATATATTCATGAATAGGATGAATTAGTGTGACATCACTTGAATTTTACCATCATAATATCAATACGGAGTTTATGGAATATTTTACTAAATATTTTAAATACTTTTTCTTGAAAAAATGTTAAAAAATTAGACATAATGATGAATAATCCTCAAAAATATAAAATTATTGGATACTATTCGCTTTTCACACTTAATAAAATCTAAAAATTTCTTTAAAAATACGCATAAATTTGTTTATTTAAACCATTAGCCTTAATGTTCATTTTATAAATTTATTCGTTTGTTTTAAAAATATTTTTTTTTTTTATTAAAATGTGTAAAATGATTTTCTAATAATACTTCAACGCAAATTTATGGTTTCGAATCATTGAGTTGATATTTTTGTGGAAATTTTTATTTTTTGAAACTTTCTGTCAAATATATATAAAACCATATCCCCTGTTATAAAACATAATCCATATATATCTCATAATATATTAAAATATATTATTTACCCAAAAAATCAAATGAGCGATATAATAGAGAAAGATATGCAGCGATTTTATTGGAATCAAATTGTACTGTACATATTAAAAAAGAAAAAGCGACTATATATTCTAAATAAAACACCGAAAACCAAATTTAATTAAATTTAAATATACACTTTATAAAGCTTTTTTTTGAAAAGCTTTGTTTTTTATATATCTAGTACTATTGAAGCTTTTAAAGTTTAAAAGAAAAATTGTTAAGAGTAATATATATTATAGATGATAATAAATTAGTAGCCTATATTTAAAATTTTGTATTATTCAATATCCCACCCTTTATCAAATTTAGACCATATGATATCAATTTACTATCGAAAAAAACATATGTATTTAAATTAAAACAAATATAATAGACTTTTAATAGACTTTTTTTTGTATAAATAATTATTTAAAAAACTTTTATTCTAGTAGTTTAATTTATACTAAATAAAAATGACGTTAATAATAGCTGAAAATATTCAATCTATTGTCTTTGATTGGGTTAATCTTTAAGAAAACTGTGTTTTTTTTTTTTTGCTTCTTCTTCCTCTCTTCCTTTTTTCACTAATTAATTCTGAATCTATCACGATGAGCATTTTTTTCTCATTCAAATACGAATAAATGTGTATTTATTTGTATATCTTTAAAAAATCTATACATGAACATGTTATGTCTTTGAAGCATATCATGTTCTTATTGACTGTTAAAATTGAATATCCTCCTAAATCTTCGTTGAGCTGACTGAAAATGCTGCAATATATGGTACTAATTCTATTTATAAGTTCTTCGTCAACTATATTTCCAACAGTTACTAACTTCTTGTAATGATATATAGTCTCATCTATTACGGAACTGTAGCTATCCATGAATCCGAAAATATCTATAGATCAATATAACATATTGGAAAATTTAGGCGGGTTATCTTTTTCTAAATTTTCAACTATTTAAACAAAATTTTAAATAATTTTCGAGATTTTTAAAGATTTTCAATCGAAATATTTAGTTTTAAGAGTCAAGTTGAATCTTTCAAGGCAGATATTTGTGCTCGGCGAAAAAATTCCAGCCCCTTCATAACAATTAAAGTTTTTTTTTTTTCAAAGTAGTTTTGGTGTAAAAAATCCATAAGAGAATTCCCCCCCCCCCTCAAACTAATAGTATTTTCTCATAAAAAGATCCCAATGTAACTCAATTTTTTTTTTATTTTGTGCAGTTTGTATTTTAAATAGATCATTTTTTATACTTTCGCTGAATTTGGATTTCATTAATGAAATATTCTTTATCATATACCTTCGTGTGTGTGCCCAGCAGTTTATTCTGGTAGTTTGCTGGCTGAATTTTCTTATAGCACTGGTTATAATTGGTGCAGAATCGGTAATTAAAATCTTGATTTTTAAATTATATCATTCTACTTCTATAATATTTTTTATTTTTTGGAAGATCCATAAAAACGAATTTTCACTCTCGTTATCGAATAAACCAATCGCAACATGAAATAATTTTATATCATTGTCACTTACCCCTACAACAAGCACAGGATAAACAATATCGTTTTATCTATATGTAGATTCCAAATGTATGTTTGATTCCCATTTAGGCCTTTCAATAAGCCTTTTTGGTGCTGATGAATACTTTGGTATTTCCCTGAATAAATATTTTGTTCATAACCAAATTGATACCTATTTTGTGATTTATTTTTATTCTTTTGCATATTTCATTCAGTTCAGAAAAGTTACATTTCCATTTATTTTATTTTTTTGGTTTATATAAGATACTGACGAACACATTTTTCTATAATCAACCTCAATTCCTTGTTCTGAAAGAATTCTTTTTATTTCCCATGATTTTCGGACGCCATCATAAAAATTGCTAATTACATCAGATAAAGATATAGATGTACCAATTTGTAAGAAATCATCAAAATGTGTATTTGAAGCGTTCTTTTTTTTTTTTTACATCCAAAAAGTGATATTTTTCATTTTCATTACCGCGTTGCATTTGCATTTTTTTGTTCTTACAATGGTAATAGGTAACATTGTATTTTTTCAGCGTACTGTTTTTCCGTATGCACCAGTTCCGCTTTATGGATTCAATTTTATCCAAATCAAAAATTTCTTCTTTCCATTTTTTGAGATTCTGGTTTAAAAAAAAAAAGATTATAAGCTATAAGAAAGTTATCGCCATTAACTATCTGAAAAAATAAGGTATTTTAGGGATAAAAGCTTCCATTATTTTATATTTTATTAATTTCAAATATATTTCAAAACTGATATTTGATTTGTAGCTTTTGTTTTGATTTATTTCGCTCTTAATCATAAAAGCAAATAAGTATAACAATGTAGAAAGAAATTCGGTCAATTATAATGATCTTTTTTTTCTGCTGATTTTTCATCATTTCGTCTTTTTTTCCCCGACATTTTGCACTATTATTAACGATAACCTTAGTAAATGTATTTTAAAATTTGAACCATTTGTTGGTTTCAAAAAAATAAAAATAAATTAAAATCTCAATTTTATTGTTGGGCAGCTTTGATTTTTGAGATATTGCTAAAAATACTTTATCAGAAATAAATAATATCAATCGATTAATCAGGTGTTGGATTCTCTAGTTTGAAGCTATCGAAATGAATTGTTGAGTTATTATTGAAATTAGAAAAATACTCGCATATTTTTATAGCTTTTTTATTGGTACTAATAATAAAAAACGTCATCGAAGTGTTAATGGATCTCCAACTTCATCTAAATGTAATTTAATATAATTGAATGGTTAACTTGTTTTTATATAGCGAATAGATCTTTGATGTTTTGGAAATTAATTTCAGAAAAATCCGATTATATCTTTTCATTCCTTTGAACTACCAATAAGAAAAAAAACTGAAGATTTTAACGAGATGCTGACTTAAGATATACCCTACTGTGTATGGGAGATACTTTGATGAAGCGGACACTTTGCTTGTGTTTATATTTTATTTTCTTTATCTGATTTATTGAATTAATGGAAATAAGCAAAAATAGTCACGCTTTATAAAATAATTGCAAAAATAATCAAAATAAATCGATGGAATTATATATTCAGCAAATAGGACCAATTTTAATCCAAGTTTTTAAGTCAATATAATTGATTATCCAAACAAATTTTGAGATATCTTAATTTTCAATATAATTGGGTTATATTGTATCAAGTAAATAAAGCTGTGATTAGTAGAAGATTACTTCAAAACTAGACTATTTTTTTCTATCTAAACAATTGACTATAATAAAATTTAATCAACACCAAACCAACAAAAGCCGAAAACACTTATAAACCTAATCCATTTCAATATTTTACCAATGGAATACCAGATTTTATAATTAAAGATATAAATTATCCAATACTTTTATGCTTTAGATTTGCACCATATTTCTAAATTAAGAAAGTGATAGAAATATATTAGGCAAGTGTCCGATCTCAGAAAAAATCCCACATTTTTGTAATTCGTTCCGCATTTAATGCGGCTTATTTACTTGATAAATTATAGTCCAAAAAATAAATAAATTAAAAGTTCCTTCAAACTGTTTGGATAATCCTTTAGATTCATATAAATTTTGTGTAAAAAGGTTTCCATTCGTTAAATATATAATTCCATCGATTTATTTTGATCATTTTTGCAATTATTTTATAAAACATGGCTATTTTTGCTTAATCCACTTAAATCTATCGTTGCCGGTAGACTATTTTGTGTATCATTCATTATCAATAACTAAGCTAATTTCATTTTAGACTAGATAAATTTTTATTTTATTGGTTAAATAGCTACAATTGCTGATTAGATTTACTAAAAATTTGGCAAATAAGAGTGCTATAAAGTACAAACAATTAAACGGTTAATGGTTTCGGTTTATTCATTTCGAATACAAAAAATGTGTGATTTATATACCATATTAATTGTCTTTTTAACTCGGGGGTTTTTTAAATTTGAAACCCCTCTTTTCAAATAATTTTTCTTAACCGTCAATAATTACTGTTCCTAAATAGACCTTTTCAATATTTAAAAGATTGGTGATCTGTTAAAAGTAAGTTTATAAGCACTATTTTTGAAAGCTCGCTAAAAAAACTATCAAAGATACGTACTTGATATCACTATATTATGAAAAAAGCGAAGCATTACATATATTGTTGCATTATTAAGTAATTAAACTATCTCCCCAAAACCGTGAACTGACCTTTACTTGGTAAGATATACCTGTTTAGTCTTCTACCGTTTTTTTTACAATTTTTTGGTAAGGGGGTCAACGCCATTTAACACTTCATCATCGGTAGATAAATTTTTTGTCATCATTTATGGCCAACATTTATTACACTTATATTTTAACAGATGATAAATTTATAACCCATCGGGTTTCTGCTGAAACTTCTAAATGTATTTATAAGAAATTTGGCGAATTAGAATAATTCTATGTATTGGCTACATGAGAGTCAAGGTTGGAATCACTGATAAATTGATCGATAAACAGTTCATATTGTTATAGTTTAGTAGCATTATCACGTTTGATAATAATCTAACGCTTACCCACTAGATCAATGTGATCTAACCGGGTGTGAAGTATTTTTTTTAGAGTAGGAGTGTAGAGTACTAATTGATACTATAAAGTATAGAGTGATAATGTTTACGAATGAATATGTCAAATACTGAGTACAAATTGGATATACCTGGAGATCTTTTGAGTTTTAATATTAGTAAAAACTAGAAATAAAACGTAAGTGAATCAAAATAATTCATGATACTATCCTCTTAAGACAATGTGAAGACGAGGGATATGTCTAAAAACCATCGCCATGATTTTTTTTCCTTTTGGTTTTTTAGCCTTTTTCAGCTTCATGGAACTAAATGGGATCAATTTTCATATGATAATCACATTCACAATGTAAACGAAGATATTCTTACATAATTTTTTTTTTTTCAAACTCAAGGATATGAGGTAAGATGGGTAGGACAGTATTGTTATTTATGAACGATATTGATAATGCCAGCTGCGTATGCACTCAAAATACATAAAAGAATGTGTGTCTTTTACTTTAATAAAACATCTGAACCCATTAATAAGAACATAAACTTTAATGAAATATTATGCGAATATCATCTCAGATGATTCTTTTGAACGATACCACACTCTCATGTTTATTTATTCTTTGGAAAAGATATCTGTCGAATTGACTAATAGGATTGGTGCTTTTGTTTTCTCTAGGATAGAAATATAACCTTACTTTCAATTTAGTACAAATGAAAGATTTGGTTTTAAATATTTAAAGAAATTTATAATAACGAGCATCCAGACGCATTGAGCTGTAAGCTGAAAATAAATTGTAGGTTTGGGCAACTTATTCCCAGCTCTTAAAATGAATAATTTCTGACTTTATAATTAAAACTCTTGTAATTTTTAATGTGCAAAAATCATAAAAAATGATCTAAAGGAGATTAGGTTTATCCGACACCTCGAGGAACAATGAATAAAAGGCCTAAAATCATAATTTATAAGAGATTCGAAATCAAAATTTGTCTTTTTCTGTTTACGGTTACTTTACTAAACTTTTAGAAAAAAAAAGTGTTATATAATGTTTAGTAGTAACAACTGAATGGAATTAGGTTTGAAAAAGGTGATTTTGCGGGTGTCCTATTATACATATACAATGCAGTAAGAAATAGTATCATACCCTTTAACTCTTTAATGGCCAGCAGTGATAATTTTGCCATCATCAATTTCCTAGATTTATACTTCTTTAATGCCCACGTAGATAGATTTATATCTTGTTAGCTATTTAGTTTTAACCAAATACAATTCATGAATTATAGTGAATTGGGGTAGCCTGGATGTTAAAGAGTTAAATAAAGACAATCTAGGGGTTTTTCATTGCGTCTAGTTCTGATACATTAACCCTTTGCGGGCCCAAGTTTAAGCCTCACTCCTATTTGCGTAAACTAACTATTTCGATTGGTCTAAATTCTTGATTTAATCAATAATGTATAAATATTATTTTACAAAAGAAAGATTTGAACAAAAAGTAAAAGCCAATTTTTGTACCATCGGTCCAGAAAGGGTTAATTGAAAAAATGACTTGGCTGTTACAAGTTGCTTAATTCCGTAAGTTTCATATGGTCCATTCGGGATTCCATAAGCTGAAATCATCTATTGGTAATTATAAGGAACAAACCAATAGTTTTTATTTTGTAATTTTTACTGGTTTTCCATTTCGGGAACTAAATACGAACTGAGGATCCATTTGTGCTGCGGAATATTTTTCGTTTGAATATTAACATATTTAAGCCAATAAAACCCGTTAAAAGAAAACATTTTTTTATTGACCCAAAACTGGATGCCATTTTTGAACTGCCGAACCTGAAACAATTAATGTTGGCATACCAAAATAAGTTAATACTATAACCAAATTTAGAAATAAAATAAAAATATGGATGGCATCTTTTTCTAAAAATGTCTCAATTGTAAAAAAAAATCCTTGAAAAAAAACTAGCATAAATTGTAAATCTGTTTGTGGTGAAAGAAAAGTGTATATAATGATGGACATGCATGAACCATGTTGTTCGCCGAATGCATGAAATTTAGGAATATGGAGCATGGAAAAAAATGCCTCGAAAGCTTCTATTTGTTATAAATTTAAAGATTTATGCATATTATAAAGTGATGTTGCAAGTTAAATGTGATCAGTCTTTAGATAAAGATTAAAACTATAAATGTTGATTGCTAAGCAACTCAATTTTCTCTGCCGAGAATTTTATAAATAATTCAGACATAGTCGGCATAAAAGGCTTAATTAAAAAGGACCTAATCAAACGCGTTGAATATTTATTTTTAAAATCATTTGGGTTTTGCTTTTCACTCATCAATACCCAAAACTGGTGGAATCTCCAAGAGAGCGGACACTTGTCTATTAAAACTCTACTACAATCCTAATTTGGAAACAATCACATTATAGAATCTTTAAAATTACTGGATATTAAATTCGCAAAATAGATTATTTATTGGCAAAATGAGGAAATATTATTAGATAAAGCATGATTTTCCATTTTTATTGGATTTAAATCGAAATAAATTAATATGCAACCAATGGTTTAATCAAAAAAAATTTAGCCTTGAAAAGATCCCAACTATATCCGCTCTGTCAAGTGAGGTGTATTTTTCAAATAATTAAAGCTAAGCTTTTACATCTAGAACTCTTATACTTACTTAAATTTGCTATTTTCGGGGATAATATATTTTTCGAATAAAACTCTTATCCAATAAATTTTAATTTTACCTAGTATGAGGAACTAAATAGCTTAGATATTGACTAAACCACGAATGCAATACTTCCTCCAATAGCCGAAAAAAGTTTAAGCATAACTCAAAATCCTGTGCTAATTGGGTATAAATAGATTAAATAACTGCCTAGCAATCTGGGTAAACAATCAGTTCCGCCTCCTGTGCTTATTATATATTTATCATGGAATAGTATGGAAGGTGAGCACGTTGGATATCGACAAACAATGAGGGTGTTTGATATTTCGAAAAATTAATAAGATGAGTATTTAGCAGCATAACGGTCACACCATATTGCATATATGATGTTTGAGTTAAATCAAATACCATTTTAAGAATGAGCTAAAGCCTCATGTAGATTCAAAATTATATTTGGACCCAACTGACATAAAATGATTTACTTTATTTGAATATCTATTAGAAATGACCTAAAGAACGGTTTACTAACATGACTAAATATTAGGAGTGAATTCCGTTTAAATTGAATTGTAAATAAATTTGCACTCTATCCCTAGAAGCGGTTAAAGATATTGTTGCAATGTGCTACTTTCGCATAATAGGCGGATCCGGTGACATTTATTATGCGACCCGGATATCAGCTTTTTTAAAGTTAGCGAACAATTGGATTTATATCTAATCACCATATAGCATCAATAGACCCAATGCTAAGCAAACCTATTTTTGTCAAACGCATAAGGTAATCGGGTTTGTAAACATATTTAGAGGTATGTATACATCGTAACTTTACGGACTCAGAATTTCTTTGCCTTTATTTGCTAATGTTAAAGGTTTTAATTTGGTATCAGATGAAATAAAGTCAGCAACTAAAGATTTGTAAAAAAGTTGAAGAATAAAATCGAATATTTGCATCTATCAGCAAATGAATACTTTACCCACAATATAAGTCTTGTTAAATCAGGTTGGAAAGGAGGGATGATCTTTTCCCAAACTGCAAAGGCTTATTCTTTTACCAATTAAAAAGTGTAGGAGTATTAGTTCCATTGATTCGTAAAGCGGAATTATCCCTCCTCCCCATTGTAAGCCAGGAGGATGAAAACAACACTCATTTCCTCACCAATACCTTTATTTATTCAAAAACTCGGGCTAATGTATTAGCTGATTTTTAGTATCGAATAGAAACCAAATAGGCTTTGCAGATAATACTCCAATACATCCTTGGGCGAAGTCCTTATAGCCCATGCAAAAGGGAACATGCCAATTGGTATATCGCTTTAACGTGACGCAAAAGCATTTGATTAGTAACTTTCACAGTCTCTATAGAACACTTAATTCGATTTTCTACTTAGAAAACCAAGTGGTTTGATGATTAACAATACCCGCTGTTTGGAAATCATAGGATTTGATACTTGTGGATTTACCTCCTAGAATAAAGCCTCTATTCTTAGAATATTTGTTTGGGCCATTAGAACGTGATTTTGGTGTTTTGTGATATTCTAGGATTTATTGGCAAATAGTGGATCTGGCAAATCGGTAAATCGGGAAGGCGATTTCGCTGATAATACCACCCCTTGGTTTGGTTGTTTTATCCAATGGCTTAGAGCGAGGAAAGTTCAGATCGAATGTAGGTGAGTTTTTTAATTCGGCACTGCCTGAAACTCTGCGCACATTGTATTCCAGGAGCAGCAATAATTCTGCTGTTAAGAAATAGCTAGCACATTCATGGTCAAAAATGTATGTTTTCATTTACACAAAATGCCCAATTCGCTA
This sequence comes from Smittium mucronatum, assembly GCA_001953115.1. Lineage (NCBI taxonomy): Eukaryota > Fungi > Kickxellomycota > Harpellomycetes > Harpellales > Legeriomycetaceae > Smittium > Smittium mucronatum. Next base: position 1,062 of record LSSL01003261.1, on the reverse strand, counting down.
GCACATTTAGCTTCCCCAAAGCCAATATATTCACCAAACCCTTCGCACTATCGTGCAATTGGCATGAGAAAGAATTGCTATTCTCTGCTGTCATTTATGCCGTTTCACCAAAATCCATCAATTGGGCTGCCATGAATCCCGCTTTATACGTTATTAATTGGGTTTCCTAAACCTATCTTTATAACCATATTTTTGTTTTTTGTTACATAATCCTCATGTTTATTATTATCGAATGAGTGGCTGGACATCTCTTCACAAACATGAGTAAATCACAAGCACCCTCCAACTCTGTCCTGTAATCATCTCCCACCCATCAACTTTGCCCAATCCATCTACCCGCTAATTTTGTTAGCAAAAATCCACTGTATCTTAGATAAGTCTTTTTGAATCAGCTGAATGCTAATTCCCTAGTCGCTATTTCTTCTCTTGGACAAATAAATATAAATACGATCGGTGATTTCACGCCCTACAATTGCCTATCTTGTTTGTCTTCGGTATTTGTATCGCCCCCGCCCCTATTTAGTTTCCTCTGCCTCTATTCTAGAGTTTTTCTTTCGATTATTTAAGTCGTGTTCTACGCCTTTCTCTTTATTTCAAGAAACTATTACTAGATTTAACAAGTGCATTTCCCTTATTTTATATAACACACTACTTAGTACACCAAGCTTCTTTTTACCTTCTATCGAGAAAAAAAATTAGGATTATTATTTCCCCTATAACACATCATTCATTTTAAATCCATATACTTGTACTTTAAGATGACTTTTTCAAAAACCTTGAAGCGCACCTTCACATCCAAACCTGGGAAGAAGGAGAATGTCATTCCCCAGGAGTATGTCATGGCTACCAACGTCTATGGCGACGAAGGTGATGATGCTGACATACCCAAGATAGCTGGTGGTCCAGTATCTAACTCTGTCGGTACTGGTGATGAGCAGGACTTGATCTACCTTCGTCTATATGGTTGGAAACACTTTGTCAAAAGTTATGTTGACTACTTTGAGAATGTCTCAAAAGCTCAAAGAGTTATGGTTGATTGTTACAAGGCTGCTGCTGAATCCA
>LSSL01003260.1:0-12063 GCA_001953115.1 Smittium mucronatum | reverse complement strand
CCCCCCCTGGCATTGCTTCAAGTAGGCTGGATGACTGAGGTTGCAAGCAGTCAAGAGTTAAGCTCTTTGTCAACAAACAATAGTTCATTGAAGTTATTGAGCTCCTAGTCAGAGCCTACTTCTAGCAGGATTAATAAAATTAGGCTCCTACCCAAACGTGGGATTGATCGATATGGCTTTCCTACAAATAGCTGTTAGACGCTGAGATCCGTCTGACTGTCGAACGCTGGACTTGTGCACTAGACTATGTCTCAGCTGTGCTAAACGATCGGTTCCTCCTGTTTCGAGATGGTCCTCCTCTGGAATCGCTGTCCTCCGAATCGCTGTGCACTATCTCCACTACTCCCAACCAAGAATAGTGCAACGCTGTGCGCTGTCTACACTACTCCCAACCAAGAATAGTACAAATGTGTGAAACTTTAGTTTAGTGTACTTCGAAAAGTACACTATAAGCCTCTAAACCACGGCAAGGTATTTCACTCTTAGGGGTTCGAGTGATGCTAAGAACGGTTTTTTTCTTGCCAGTAACATTCTTGCACAATCAGCATGCTGATTTTATATATATAATAGGCTGGTTTATCAAGATTTAAGAAAATTGGTTGGCTTAATAAATAAATGTATTGGTTGGAAGAGTCCATGATGGGTGTCTATTACCTCCAATATCCTTTTAAAACTCATCTATTGGCTATGGAAATTGGTTAAACCAACAGTATCATTTATAAGGCCCAACATCTTAGCGAATTCTGTAGTATAAATTATTATGAAAAATCGTGAACAATATGTATAAACATTATCACTACTAACATTCATGTCCTAATACCAATTTGTCTCTTCTATTCATAATTCCAACCTGTAGATTTGTGTCTATTTTTAAATTAAAGCAATGGAAGAAGATTTTGAACGAAATGCCATTTTGACTTGTAAAAAAAATTTATTCCTTTAATTATGTTTTGCTTAATTTGTTAAATTGTTATTTCTTCCCTCTCATATTATAGATCAGGATGATTTTGGTTTGTGGGAAAATGTAAAATCAGGCTTCCAAAAGTATCTTCCATTAAGGGATGTTGTTTGGAAAGGACCCAACGGTGTTCAAAATAGACTTATCTCCGAACTAGACGTAAATATAGTTAAACTTGACTCTTCAATCCATATGGAGTCTGGTCCTACTGGTTGGCAAAATAGACCCTTTCTCAATATTTTATTTGTTGGAAACAGCGTAAACTATCATTATTTATTTAATTTTTATATTATACTCATCTTTTTTACCTAATATTTCCTTTTAATTTTTTTATCTTCAAAATTTCGCATTTATATAATTAATATCCGTAATCTAATCTACATCACCTATATAATTTTTAATACCCTTTTTTAGAATGACAATGATAGTTATAAAGCTATTGTTAAGCCATGTGTTCATCAATGGATAAACCAAGTTTCGTTACAAAAAACCCAAGAATGGTTAATCGTATATATAACTACTGAAGAGGAATTTCAAAGGAGTATTTCTAAATTCATAACTAAAAGAACTACCAATTTAGATAGAATCAGATCAGATTTTCAACCTAAAAAAGATACCGACCGTGTCCTTATGTTAAAACTTGACAATGAAGAGAGCTGGCTCGAGTTATTCATTACTATCAAAAAATTAATCCTCTCAAGCTTCGAGATTCAAACTATCGCCTTACAAACCGATTCAAGACGTATGAGCTCAATGAGACACATGCCCGGTTGGAACTACTGCTCTTTCTTCATTTTAAAAGAAGCTTTGGCTCATCTATATTATACCATGCATGCCTACGATGACTCCTTAAAGCAATATGATGAACTTGAGGCTATTTTCCATGAGTCTTTAATAAGTAAACTTCTTATCAAACATCTTCCCTTCTTTTTCTCCTCTTAATAATTCAATATTTTCTCTCTTACAATTCTCCTTACCCTACTAGCCAATAACTTATCATGGTTTAAAGGCGTGGGTGTTAATCGTGTCGGCGCCGATAATGTCGATCTACTCAGAATTCCCTCTAAAGAATATCGCGAACTTATCATTCAAAACGACATCTCAGTATTCGATTACCGTGTTTATTTATTTGCATGCCAAACAATGTTGCTCATTAAAATGGGAAATATCAAAGAATTTATGGATAGAGTCAAAGAGTACATTCGCTCATTTGTTCAATTACTAAAGGATCTTGAGGTATTCTTTTTGTTTTTGACTTTTCTCTCGTTTTTAATCTTTTTTTTTATATTTCATTTCTTCATAGCCTTCTGTCTCTGAACATTTCATAAGCTCTTGGATTTACAGTACTTGCCAAAATTCTGTTGAAATATGTGAAAGCAACGGAAAACAATCTGCTTTAGATCCTGATTTCATAAGATTCACCGCTGTATCAAAGGCCGAACTTTTACATGAAAGCAGAAGACAAGTTAGCCCTTTCATATCACCCACTATTTAAAGATTTTTTTATTTTTATGATTATTTCATGAAAATTTTATCATAATTTATTTAGCTTGAATATCTTGGTGGGATTTATGGAAGATTGCCTTCATCATATTATTCTGTTAGCATGCTACCTAATATTACAGAACATATATCATTAGATGATTCTCCTCCAAATTCCAAGGGCTCCAAAGAATCCTTTGTTCCTGATGAAAACACCGATTCCAAAATTTCTTTTATAACAAATTTAATTCTTCTTGAAGCATTAAAAAGCGAGTCCAGATTCGATCAAATATTCTCAGTGAGTATTTAGATCAAAGAAAATTTCCTCTATTTACACTTTTTCTTAAGCCTACAAAAAAACTTTCATTTATACAGAACATTAGTGAACAGGCCATTGAATACTATGAGGAATCTAGCCGCCAAAGATTTGCAAATCTTTTAAAAAGGGATATTGCACAGCTTCATTTGTAAATATTACTTTTACTAAAACCATTTCTATATCGGTTTTTAATCCTTTCACCTGTTACTAATTTTTAGATGTCGCGGAAGATACCAAAAAGCCAGAGCTTATTACGAGCAGCTTATTCCAGAATCATATGATGATTCCAAATGGCAACCTTTACACACCCGACTCTTAATGAACTTGGCTACTTGTCAATCTAAATTGGAATTTTGGCCCTCTTATCTGAATTCCATTCAAATTTTGCTGTCTCCGGTTTGCAATATATCACAGGATAAGATAGACTATTTTTCTAAAGAACTTGTCGAAACCTCAAGATCTAATTTAACTGTGGACTATGAGATCAACATGACTCCATTTTTTGAAGTTAAAGACGTTTACGTAAATGACACTGATGAAAATATATATATTGATTTACTATCGGTGTACAAAAAGGTATTTTTCATACTTTTTTTGCCTGCCGTACAATTCTGCATTAAAAATTTATTATTATTCCATAGGATTTTAAAATCGATCTAGTATCGATATCTTTGGTCTCAACTAATTCTAGTGTGTCTGTATTGTATTCAAGTGAATTTTTACCCCTTAATTTTGATGGATCTTTCTCTAATGGCTTTGGTACCTTTCCAGCCTCCAATTTATCTGTTTCTGCTCCAGGAATTTATCAAGTATCCAAAATAGAAATTTCCATAGGTAAGGCTCTATTTTCCATGGATTATAAAAACTCCAATCTTGTCAAGTTGATTAGATTGCGTCGGAATCCCAGTTTGCCATGCTCCTCTATTTCTAGTTCTAAAAACCGTAAGATTTATTTAATTTTATTCATCCCTCTTCTTTATATCTCTTGTGTGAGGATACTAACTTATTAAAAATGCTTTTATAATTAGTAATTAATTCATTTCTTAATTTTTATGGTAGCTTACTCTTGGAACAACACTTGTTTACAAGTTTGTATTGATTCTAAACATGTCTCCTTCCAAGATGGAAGATTAAGTATATTTGGGGAAGATGGAAGATCTATTATCTGTGAGAAAACTAAAATATCTAAGTGTTCAATTTCAGGGGGGTCTATGCCCCTTCAAAAATTGGTTATTCAGGAAGGCTATATATCTGTTCCCTCTCTAGAACAAAGATCAATTATTACACTTGAACTTGAGAATGTAAATTTGAACAATCCCTATGACCCACTAATTTTGGAAACTTGTCTTGAATACGTGTTCAAAAATGATAACATTAACAAAGAGGGATTAACTCTAAACAGAGTAATTGTTGAAGTGGCTCCCTCTCTTGATCTCAAATTTAATACTTGGAAATTACGAGACAGATTATTAGTTCAAATCAACGTATCCAATATATCTAGATTCCCGATAATAATTCTAGGTCTGTCCTACAATGATTGCAATATGAACAATGTTTTTATATCATCATCAAACCTGGTCGGATTGTCAATTAATTATGGTCAAAAATATTCTTCGATTGTGACCATCGATCTAAATGGCGAAAAATCGATCGATTTGGACACTCTTTTCAAATTTGAATTAAAATTTGCTAAATTTTCAAGATTTTTAGGATCAGTGATAGGTAACGAGCTGCTTTTAGCAACTTACTCTAACTCCACTGACAATGGTGTATCTGCTACAAATATTTTACTTAAAAACAGTTTCAATTTCCTGTTTGAATTAATCAATCTACATATCTTATCATCTCTTGATGACCATCTATTAATGGAATCTAAAATTCTTAAATTTGATACTGAAATTGAACCAGTAATCAATTTGGCATTTGGTAATGACTCAAAAAAATTCAGACGCTATGTTAAAGAGGTAGTAAATGTAGTATTTAAAAATCTGTATAATAAGTATATACTAGAAGATTTTGAAAGATACTTTTTTGATGAAATTAAAGAAACCCTCAAGGAAGACGTTTCTAAAATTGAAACCCAGGCGTCCACTTTTGATGATAAACAATTTGCTGTGCTAAATTCTCTTACACCCGATTATCTTGAATTTTCAATTGATGTGTCACAATTTTTAGAAAAAAGCATTTTTAATCTAATTTCACACATTTCAACATCCGTTGTAACAAATGATGAAGATTTTTTATACCCCGTTTCTCAAATTTTGGACATCTCTTCTTCAGAATCGGGGCTATCAATCTCTAACAAAAAGGATATTCTTATTAAATCCCCTGAGGGAATAAAAGTTAATTTACTGGTAAACAAATTTGAGTCTGAACTTAGAATACATTGTGAAAACGATGAACTAAACACTCAATCAGAATCATTTGGAGATAATAGTCTTGACAGATTTCGCATCAACCGTTCAATTTTAGGAGAACCTGTTTATTTTCGAGCTTCAATTGGGTTGTTTCTTTTTAGCGACATGATTAACTCTAAAACTGAAGATCGTTTAGATTATTCTAAAGGGTATAACATCATGGTCAACATATGTTTTAATCGATCTGACTGGCTAATTTCAGGACCTTCATCACAAATAATCATGCTACATATAAACCAAAAATCTTATAATGAATCAACGGGCTTTCGCAATTATTCTAATTTGGACTATTGTTTAATTCCTCTCCGACCCGGCTTTTTAACCACTCCGACATTTGAATGTTATTTGGAATGGGACCAATCTTCCAGTGCAAAGTTGGCATTGTTAGAGAGCATGAAAAGCATTTTGAATATTGAGGATTCTGATTTATATAGCGCCCAATCTCTTTTCAATAGCCTTAATAATGATGAAATAGAAACTAAATATTTTCTTGGATCTGATAACAATGAAGATCATGTAACTATTCCTTCGAGCATGAATGACAATAGTAATGAATCTAGGGATATAACCGATAACAGTTCGCATGACTTTAATGAGATGACACAGACTGGAATTAAATTAACACCTGAAATGTCTAACAGTTTGGGTATTTCAACTTTCGATTCTAAAAAAAATTCTGATTTAGAATCAGCACCAAGCAATGAACCTTTATCCGAACATGAATCCGATTTGAATTCTGATTCTAAAAGTTTGATAGATGTTGGTGTTCAATTGGTGCCAAAATACATAAAAATTAGTACATTTCATGAAAATTCGGGAATTCCGTTAGCAGTTGTGGGGAGATCGAATTTTCCAAACACCTATTTTGTCAGATGATGAAAATTAGTCTTTTCATCTTATAAACATGTTCCCCCACATTTAGAAAAACAATTTCCTGCAAACCTTATACAACTTATTGTAAATTAAATACTTTTCATTTCAAGATTATTCTTTATATTATAAAAAAAAATTTAGTTACTAATTAAAGGATATTTTTGCAATGTGTACTTGGTATATTCATGATAAAATGCATTACGAATATATAATAAAAAAGTTAAGATTTTTTCAAATCCTCTTGGCTAAGATATTCGGAGCTATTTTTTTTTCTTTCCATGGATTAAATCATTTTCCTATTCATTGTAGGTATTAAAAACGAATCTAAATTGTCTAATATATATATCATTATAAAACACCTAATAATAGTTAGCAAAAATTTTGGAAGTTGGATAAAACTTCAATTCCTGTACCAAGTCAATGAGTAGGTTTGCAGGAAATCGGGAAAATCCAGATAGGCTGAATTTAAACTGTTCAACGCCTATCTAATGCAAAAAGCTTTGCCCTTTTTTAAAAAAAAAGACGCCAGAGACAATCTTGAATTTATTTTATGTGTGAGAAAATGAAAAAACGTACGTAGGAATAAAACCGAACTATTTTTTGCTTAAAATATAAATCTCCACTCCTTGGGGGGGAGTCTAAAAAATATTTCTGTCAGCTCCTCGCTGACACGACGTCAGCCAAATAATTGAACTGGGAACAGAAATTTTTGGATGGCATTCGTGTTGATGCCTGGCCAATGCGAAAATCATCGAAGGAAAATTTTAAAAAATTTGCCCTTTTTGCAAAAAAAAACACGCCAGAGACAATCGAGCACTTATTTTTAGTGTGCGAAAAATGGAATAACGCCCGCAGAAATACAATTGAGCAATTTTTTGCTCAAAATAATAATTTTAGAGAAAGTGTTAGTGTTTCTTCTCCCGATCCAGCTCAGTTAGAGCAGGACGGAAAACTTCTTGGGGGGGGGGGTCTAAAAAATCTATTCTTCTGCTCCTCGCTGACGACGCCAGCCAAATAATTGAACTGGGAACAGCGAAATTTTTGGATGGTATTCGTGTTGCCCGTCTATTAATACTGAAAGTATTAGTAGATCACCAGCACCCTTTAACCAATACCCATTGGGTATGTAGCTGCTAGAGCGACGGAGAGGAGTTGGGTAGGAAATTTTTTCGAAATTTTAATTTTTTTTTAAATTTTTTAATAGTGTTTTTATTCATTTTTATTAAGTTTAAAAATAAATCCTGAAAATAAAAAAAAAAACTCCTTATCCATATCAGTTTTAGTAAATCTGAAAACTCCACGATGGGCGTCTAAAAAAAATTTTTTTTTTTTTGCACTGATTACGTCAGCCAAATAATTGAACTGGGAACAGAAATTTTTGGATGGAATTCGTATTGCCCATCTGTTAAAACCTCAAGACATTAATGAATCACCAGTTCCCTTGAAAGAATATCCTGTAAGTATAGAACCACTATAAAGACATACTAGAGTTTTTTAGGAAGCCTTTTAATGTTTTATTCAATTTTATTTGATTTTAAAAAAAAGCCTACAAAAAATACTTTGAATTACACTTTGAAATTTTTAATTTTTGAATTTTTAAAACTTTAAAATTAAATCTTGTAAATTTAGTTGGCAATTGATATTATTATACCATACCAAGTTTTCAATTTAAAAAGAATAAAATGATTCGCCACCAATTCTCTGTGGAAAATTACATGGCTTCATTTTGTCAATTTTATGTTACTAAACATAATTCAATAAATTTCAAGTATGAAGCTTGGTTTAATTTATATAAATTTTTAAGAATTAAAAAAAATTATGCCTCTAAAACGTGCCATAAATATTCCAAGCATTGATAAAAAGGAATACAATTTTTTATAAAAAATAAATAAATACAATATTATAAAAAGCATGTACTTTTTTGGGTATATAGTCGTAATATACCTAGTTTGTTCGAAATAAATTTTACTGGTGAAATTAAAAGAATATGACAATTCTTAGGATGAAACCCCTGATCAAGGAAATTAAAGTATAAAAAATGAGTAAATTTATAAAACTAAACAAAATTTTATATTATATGATATTAAAATGTGTAGTAAAAAATTGAAGTATTTGATTACTAATATTATAATTGGATTTTGATTTTGATTGATTGCTGTTTTTTGGGAGTAACTTCATATTAAAAACTTTCTATTTATCAATCACATTTGTTTTTTCTCTTAATTTGAAAATGATTAAGTGATATTTGTTCGAAAATATGTATATATATATAAACTAGGGCTAGATAATCCAAGAAATAAATTAAATTAAATTAAATTAAATTAAAATTTAATTATTTATCGAGGATATAATTAACAAGATATTTATTTTATTTTAAAAACTAGAGTAGATAGATTTGATTATAGAGGACTCCAGCATAGATAGTAATAATTAAAACTCAAGTAATTAATAAAAACACAAACCCTATTTCGCAATTAGTATCTTTATGTCTTTATATCCTTTTACTAAAATCTGGAATTATTAATAAAATTCTGAAAAATGATGAATTAAAGTTAAAAATAATCAAAATTTACAACTGAGTGAATAATAATGAGCATAAATTGATTGATGTAAGCGTAACAATCACTATTCTTGTGAATAAATTTGTTATTAGTACCACAGGAGTGATAATACACTTTTTCTCATTTGTGTTTCTAAGTTAGAATAAACTTAGAAGTATTGATATGAAAATTCTCTTATCAATATAAAAAATCATTCGACTGTAAATAAATTTGTGCTCATATTTAAATTTATATTTTAATCAATAGTTTGACTTGATACTTTTCGAACCATATATAAATAAACTTTCATCTTTTTATAAGATTATCAATTTTTTTAAAAAATTTAAAAAAAATTTAAAAAAAAATTCAAAATAAATTTGAATAAATTCCAAAGTTAATTTAAAATAAATACTGGTTACTATATGAAATAGGCTACATCTATAGCAATTCTACAAATTAATGAACAGTTTCGAATTATTGGAAGAACATTTTCCAAATTAGGTATGATCATTTTTTACATAATTAGTGAGAATTTTCCATTCAATGGCTGATAATTTCAATTTTAAAAGTTGGATAACTGATGGTTGAGCATTTTCAAATTTGAAAAACGAAAACTGTAAAAATTGAATTGAGCGATTAAAAATTAAAAATTAACACTATGAAAATTTAGCCCATTTCTTTTGGCATTCTCTGATCATATATTTTAGAATTATATTTAGTGTTAATGTTTAATTGAAGTTCTATATAAAAATAATGAGAGTATATAATAGAACAACCAATTATCAATTCTGGAAATAAAGCAAATTTATTGATAAAAATTTTCAAAAATTTTAGTAAAAAAACATAAAATATCGGATTTTAGCAAAACTATTTTATAAATTTTTACCTATAAAGAACTATAATGATGCTTTATATTTAACTATTTTTCTGAAAGATGTCAGGCCTTAATAAAAAAAATATGGATTATGAGTTGGTAAAAGAAATTGAAAATACATTAAAATAAAATAATGACAAAATGTTGACTGAAAATATTAATAAAATTTATGATTTCATAAATAACCCCTATGATTAAATAATATCAAGCAAAGTAGACCAATTTTTCATAGTGATTATTTTTAATTGTAAAAAGCTTACTTCTTTTTGTAAAATTTTCGTTTTTCAAATAATAAAATTCTCATTTGTGCAATAGCCAAACTTTAAATTTAAAACTATCAGTTATTGGAATGGAAAATTTTTTCTCATTGAGTTAAAAATTATCATACCTAATTTGGAAAATACTTTTCCAATAATTCGAAACCGTTCATTAATATGTGGAAATGATTAAATTATTTTTAACTTTAATATAAATTTTTACAAAAATAAATTTGAATGTGGAGATGATTCAAGATTTATAGAATCAAGGGGGGTCCTAACTATTTGGGTCATAGGTACTTGGATAATTCTATAAAATTAGTACTAAGACTTGATATTTTTTAAGATATAAATCAAAATCCGGGTGTACTGAGTTAGCGATATTTGAAGGTTTTAAATAAAATATTTTGTAACAGTATTTTGATAAAGAAAACAAGGCAGATTTTAATAGAATGGATGCCATAATAAAAAATAAAGGTTTTATTTGAAATTAATTGTAAATTTTTTTACCAGCAAATGAGATATCTAAATCAAAATTAAAGGTTAAGATCTTTAAATAGCTACAAAACTAATATTTAACATATTTTTTAACAATATAAAAATTCAAAATTATAACTCCAATAATAAGTAAGAAGAGCTTGAAATTTTTATAAAAACACAAATATAGACGTTTTAAATCTTAAAAAGATAAATTTTAAATTACAAATATCTAATTTTAATTTTAGAAAACTTTTATTTTATTTTTATTTTGGAATTTTCCAATAAATTTTTTTAGGGTCATTATTATAATAAAACCTCTAAATAAAAATCCCATGCGAGTCTGATAATTTTACATTTATGCAGCCTATAATTTTCTGAAATTGAATATACTTATATTATATTCGCATTTTGGATAAAGTATAACATTCATACGTTTCAGGATATCAATAGTTCAAAGTGAACATACAGATGGATATATATGAACTTTATATGAACTAAAAAGAATAGAAAATAAAATAAAATCGGAGCTTAAGCCTAAGTTTTTTGTCTAATACTTCTCCCCAAAAATAACCAATCATGTTTCAAAATTCAGATTTAAAAGACTTGAGAATAACCGTTGGACTCATTTTTCAGTATTTGCAGAAATTTGCAAGATCAGCCCCCGAAAACTTGTAAAAAAGTTTTCATGAATGGCAAAATTTATGACTGTCAAGCTGATAAAAAGAAAAATCTTTATAGCCTGTTTACAAATATTTTTCAGAGTTCAAAGAAATGTATTTTTATATAGGATATATTTAAGAAAAAATTCAGAATACTACGAGGGGATACACTCATCTTGACAAAGTACTAAAAATTCATATGAAAAAATTATACGAACAATAAAATCTGAGATTTGAGTTGTAAATTTTTTTAAAATTAAAGCTTTAGACACTAAAAGAATAGATTTAATCGAGGGCTATGACTCAAGAATAAACATAAAATTTGAGAATCCAGTATATGTCAAACATGATTTTTAGGATCTAATAATTATTACCACTTTTATTATATTCATTGCAAACTTGATATATCAATCATGATTTTATTGATAATAATTCACGCAGAAATTTGTTAAAATTTATTCTAAAAAAGAGTTTTTTTAACTTATATTTCCTGGAAACAATTTATTTCTCACAAAAGGGTACATCATGTAACTTTAAAGGAGGATTTACGGAATTGAAGAGATATTTTATAAATCTTTTTTTAATATTCTCAAGATGAGAAAATTCAGTCATATGTTTTATTATGTGAACCATATTAATAAAACAGACATAATAAACGTGAAATTAATAGAGTAAAATCTCGGAGAGGCAAACCAAAAAAAGTATTGAATGTCTCTTCTTTGCTTAGACATTATTAATGTTAATTATTTTTTAAAAAAAAACTAAGAGCTATTAATAAATTTTGAATAAAAAATAAAATTTAAAAAAGGTGATTCACATATCTCATTAAAATCTTTATTTTTATCAAATAAAACCACTAAATATGAGTGTAATCATGGGTTGTTAATTTGTTTATATATTCTTTGACTTATATTATATCTAAATTTTGAATTGAAGATTTAAATTTTCATATATAATGCAAAAATTTAGAAACCTTGATATATACCCAATGTACAAATGAAAACGAAACTCTAAATTGAAGCATAAACGATAATAATTATTGAAAAGTCAATTAATTATGTTTAAATAAAAATTCAGTCGAATTTATGCGACTAACTGTAAGGATCAGGTTTAATGGGATAATTTTTATAATAAAAGATAAAAGGATATACTAGTTAAAAATATAAAAGACAGGGAAAGAGACAAGTTGAAAAGCTTAGCCATT
>LSSL01003259.1:0-16923 GCA_001953115.1 Smittium mucronatum | reverse complement strand
ATAAAATTAATCATAAAATACAATTTCTTCTAAATATATTATATAAAATCCGAGCAAGAACAAGAATTTGCTGTTATTTATCGAAATAAAATGGTATCAGATTCGCTTATATCAAAAAAAAAATTTTTTTTGAGTTTATATATGCTCCGATAAAAATAACAAAATGTTTCAAATATTTTTTTTCCAATTTTTGGATTTATTGAATTAAATAAATTTCAAATGAATTTTATAATCCAAAAATGATCCAAAAAAATATTTATATCCCTTAATATATATAAAATATACTTCTGTATTTTTGATTTAAAATTATTAGCTAGTAATGCAATATTTTCATAATAAATTTAGAGGAAATTTATTTCAGTTTGTTATTTGTAGGGAAAAGTGTGGCATAAAATATCATCGGATTTATAATTTAAAAATTTATAAGCTATTTTTTTGTCAAATTCAAATCCTGAAAATAATATTAATTGTAAATTAAAGTAAAATTTATTAAATTTTTAAAAATTTTGAGATGGTTTAGAACATTAAAGATCCAACCCTTTTGACTTTAATTTGGTTTTGAATGTTTAGATTATATAAAATGATAAAATTTTGATGAAAAATATAAATTTTAAATGAAAATTTTAATAAGTATTTTTTCATTTTATTTCAAGACTTAATTTTTTTATACTAAATGGAACATTGAATAAATTATATACCTCAATTTTTTGTAAAAACATATTAAAAATTGAATTTCGATCTTAAAATTATAAACGGCATTTATTTTTATAGTTTAGATACTAAATTAAAAAACTCTGTAGTGGACTTCTGATAAATAAATAAAATTTTAATATTCATTTTTACTAAATATAGTAAAATGAAGATTTGTTTTTCAATAAAAATAGTAAAATGGAGGTTTAATATTTAAAAATTATCATAGAGTATGGGATCTAAATATAAATTATTATTTTTTATTTACAAGGCGTCAAAACGATACATAAAACTTATATGGTAATTTGTGCGTTTGTGCGTTTAAAAGGTAAAACTAAATTCTTTCGATTAAATGAAATGTGAATGGATTATATTTTTTTATTTCTGCAAAAAAATAATTCATTGATTTAGTCGGTTATTTTTTATCTGTTTTATTTTTATCTATATTTATTTAATTTCTGTTTTTTTAAAATTTTAAAATAAACTATTACCAAAATTTTTTTTATGATTTTCAAAAAATTAGATATTTGTTCTATTTTTTCATTCATATTAGATTATTAAATTCTTTTTAACGATCCAGTGTCCTCCATTAAGTTGATTTTTTATAATAATGATCAATTTTTTCAATGCCTTTTTTTTCGAAAATTCTATTCGATAAATATACTTTTTTATTTTTCTTCAAAATAATAAAAACTATTACCCCTAAATATTAATTCGGATTTGAATTTATATATACAGTTTTTATTAATTTCAATATTTATAAATATATTTTTTAAACCTTAATTAAATATTGGATGAAATATTTCCATTTCTAGGGTCAATTTTTTGTGCGATTATATTAAAATCGTAGATCGGTATCTTTACCAATATGATGTTGGATTTTTAACTATTGTTATTTCATACAGAATTACACCACTTTTTTTTATCATAACCCCCCCTCCTCCATACCCACAAAAAAGCTAGGAACCAAAAAAATTGAAGTGTTAAAATTTTATTAATAAAAAAGACGGATCTATAATTACATTTTTATAATCTTTTATATTTAAAATGGAAATTTTGGATCAACCCCAATCTTAATTTTAAAAAAGCATAATAAATCGAATGAAATAAAATTGTTTCATTAGAAATATTATTAATAATTCTTTATCTTAATTGTAATAATAACTGGTATCAACTAAAAATGAATATCCAGAAATTAAAATTTCGATCCCAAATTATAATTTTTTTTTTTTAAATATTTGTCGTTTAAAGTAAAATTTAAACCAAAAGAATGGGAAAAAAAATCAAATTTTCAAATATGATAAAAATAAGAATTCATCTTAATGCGGATAGTTATAAATAATAATATTAAATTTTTATGAATTATTTTTAAAATATAATGTAGAATTATAAATAATGTAAGTTCATATAAAGTTTGTAGTAATTTCATAAAACTAATATTTGGTAATTTTAATAATTAGGAATATTTATGTATACTCTTATAAAAATTTTATAATAATAAAAATATCCATTTTTTTTTTTTTAATTCACTGACCTGAGTTTTAGATTTTCTTTAAAATAATTGAATGATATCAGTTGTAAAATTTTATTTCCGACAGATATTTATGGTAAAAATTATTATCAAATTAAAATAACAAATAAAGATAATGATATCATATCATTTCACACTCAATTTTTTAAAAAAATAAATAAATAATGTATAAAATGATTGAAACGTGTTATAAACTCGAATTTCAATTATAATTAGAATACATAAATATAAACTTATAGAATTTTTTTTAGAGGTTTAATCTAATTAACTATATAATAATAATAATTTAAATAGAAAAAAAAAGTTTTTGGGGGTTTATATTTTTTTATTTGTATGAAAATATTATTTTATTGAGTTGATTTATTAATTTTAGATATATAAACTTAATTAAGTATATATTTAACCAATAAAAACTGCTAAGCCGTTATGATAAATTCATTTAGTAGCAGTAAAATAAAAAAAAAACAATTATATAAATTAGTAAAAACATATTTGGATGATAAATTTAAATAGCCAAAATCAAAAGCACTAAATGGATTAATATAAAAGGAACTTTTTTTCTTTTTTATAATAATCGAGAAAATAGACATTTTTAAATAAAACCCAAGAAAATTTTATTTTCATCTTCAAAATAAATGTTATCAGCCTATGCAAAGTAAAAAAATTAATGATACTACAAAAAAATTTGTTTTTAAGAAAGAAAAATTACAAAAATTAACTAAGATCTTGATAAATAAATACATCAATAAATGGATACTGCTTATTTATACTTATTATTTTTATCTTTTTGATCATCATTTCATTGGTTTAAAATTGTAGTTTTTATATGTAAATCACATTCAGCTAGTTTATTAAACAATTAATAGTCAGCGGGTAATAATATTTTTTATTTTTAAAAATTTAATACTACTAAGTACCTAATTTTATTTAAATATAGACTAAAAAATCTTAAAATACATAAATGGTGGAAAATTGTATTAAGGTATTTTTTAAATCAGATAAAGCCAAATAAAAAATACATTAGTAAATATAAAAAATGTATTTTAAATCATCTATGAAAATTTCTGTTTATAAAAAAAAACAGGATAGCTTTTATAAGCATTTGTAATAAAATTTATCCAAAAAATCACATCTTTTTGCGATAATTTGGTGATTTAGTGGTGAAAAATAATCTTTTTCTGAGAAAAAAAAATAAAAACAAATAATAAATCATTTTTAGTTTTTATAAAATTAATTTATCGTTCCAAAATATAGTGAAAAGGTTTAAAGGTGGCAGGGGATGGATAAATTCTATATTTCCATTTGAATTTTATACTTCTATTCAGACTTTGAAATGATCATTTTTGAAACTAATTTCCATAAAAATTAAATATTTATAGTTTATAGTCTATAAAATGGTTGTGTTTTGAGAAAGATTATTTCCCAAAAGTTCATCGAATTTTATGAATATCTGTAAATAAAGGAGCTCAAATAAAATCTAAAAAGGAATTAATAATATATTTTTTATTCGATTTTTTCTGGTTCTATATTTTTTTAAATTTTATATTGCAGTTTTCAGCTGTGAAATCTATAACAAATTTCTTAAATTAATTCACCCATTTTTTAAAAATTTATAGCCAATTTTTTTGAAACCTCTTTTAATATAATCAAGGATGGGATTAACATTTTTTTAAATAAAATTCCATATTTAATTAGATTAAAAATAAAATTTAAAATCAAGTCAAATCGTTACATTTAATAACAAATAGCTAGAAGAATTTTACATCTGAAAAATTATTATTGTATAAAAAATATGGAATATAAAACAAAAAGCCAAGCCAAACTAATAATTTTCTTGAAAATCATCAAAATTTGGCTATTATAAAAATTAAAACCGTTTTTTTCTTATGGTTTTAGCCTTTTTAATCCAAAAAAATTATGGATTAATTGAATTCTCGAAATATACTAAAATTAATAAATCGTTTTATACTATTCTTACGCAGTTTAAATTCTCATTTTTATATTCACTATTTTTAACGAATAGATATGCAATTCTGTAAATTTTTTATTTGAAAAAAATTAATTACACAAGCTGAAACTCATTCATTTATTGGGATGATTAAACCGATCAGATATTTTCAAAATGTTGTTGCATTAATTCATCCAAATTTCAAGACCAAAACCATTATATCAACGAATAAATATTATAGATTTTTTTCTAAAAAGGAATGCTGATTGAATAACCATTTTCTACTTCTAAATTAAATACCTATAAATTATATAATCACAATCACTTCCCCTCCCCAAAACAGCATTTTTTTAGTGATTTTTATTTCATTTCCAACAAAAAAAACAAAAAAGATGTGTATTTTGGCTTTTTTATATATATTTCCTCGAACCGAATCCGGTTTTAAGCTTCAAAACCCATATAAATAATGTCATAAATGTGGTATCAACATCAACCATAAAATAAAGCCAGCTCAGAACAGATGAAAATAAAATAAAATATGAATATAACATCCTTTTTTATTAACATTTAAATCAACGAAGCGAATATATTTATAGTCCGATAATAAATACCAATAAATAAATGTATAAATACATATTGTAATTTAATTCTGTTTCTTTATATTATAAAATCAAAATGAAAAGTTTGGTTTAATCTAAAAAAATTTGTCTGAAATTTGAAGGCATTTAAGTATACTATTATATATTTTCTACTATAGTGCTGGTTCAGCTATTAGACCAAATAATCGAGAAGCTGCCTAAGTTTTAGAGCGTGTAGGTTTATTTTTAAAAATTCCGACACAGGTGTTATACATATAGACTCCCAAACCGAAAAAAATATAAGCTCAAAAATGGGTGGCCGCATTAAAAACACATTTCTTATATTGAGAGACAGATGGGGGGGGGGTGTTGAATCTAATAATGTAAATTATGGAAAATAATCATACTCATAATTACATTTAATATTTAAAATGATATTTATCGTTTCAGATCATTTTAAATAAAATATTATAAACTATATAGATTAAAAAGAACAAATATATTAAATTGTGTTATGAATGTATTATAAATATAACCAAAAAAATATTGCCAGGTTCTCATGAGAAATTCAATCGGATTTAAATCTTGATAAGGATTTTAATATTTATATATTTAAAAATCCAGATCTTTTTTTTATAGGTAGTTTATTTAAAGCATTTATATACAAGACAAAATTGTTAAAAAAACGGAATAAAACTCAAATAAATAGCAATTTTTTCTTTACCCCATCTGTTGATCTAGCAGATCAGTACCCTTATGGGCATTGGCTCAAAGTGAATATTTAAATGATTTCTAAAAAAATATCTGTATGGCGGATCTCTTAGATTGAGTTATTTGGTTCTTTTAGATAAGAGATTTCTTAGAAGTGATTTTTTATTTAAAAGGGGCGTGGAAGAGGAGAAAATGAATTCAAACCAAAGAGTTGGTATAAAGATGGTTCTATATATCAAATAAAACTATATTCCAACCCCATAGATCCGAATATGACTAATGTAGTGGTTGGATACGACCTAGGCTGGAATATAGCCTAGCAAAATTTAGGTAGTTTGGATACTCTGTATTACTTTTTATCCCGGTTTAAACTTCGATTCCACTAACCGGAGATAGAAGCTCATTTGGCTCATCCTATCTCAATAATATAGATACGATATAAAAAAACCAGAGCATATTTTATTTACTTCCCAATGGGGATTTCTTATAAATAATGATTTTAATTGCAGCTTAAATTAAATCTTTCAAAGCTTATTCCTACAAATGATTTTAAATTCTATTCTATTCTTGGAAAAGATGGGTCTTATTATAAACGAGAAATCTCTGAATTTCTTATAATTATTATTATTACTTTCAATCAAAAATTGACAGCTGTTATTTTACCTCTAAAAATTTAATAAAGCGAAATGTAGTATTTAGTATCATAAAATAGATAAGAGAAATGTTAACTACTTAGCGGATGTTTTTTACAAGTTTTTTTAGAATGTATTTTCAATAAAATTAAATAACCTGCTTCTTTGAAACCAAAAAAATAAAAGGGAAATAGATAAGATCCCAATCATTAGTATTATTCTATCGAGGAAATCTTAATTTAAAAATAATCAACACGATTTAAAGCTTAAAAATATTATAGAAATCTTTGATTATTACTTTTATAGAAAGATCAATCAAATATTCCTATTTAGTTAAAAAAAACATATTATTATTTACTTTCAAATTTGACCAACACAACTGCACAATTTTAATTCTTCTTATAACCTTATACTCGCCATATTCATATGAGGTTTAGAGTACAAATCCATGAAAATGGTGTTTCATTTTTTTTTACATATCTTATTTTTTAAAAATGGAAAGAGTAAATATTCCGATAATTATATGCCAATCCCTTAATTTTATGAAACCGGTTTGAAAATTTCCAAAACCAAGACATTTTCACATTATTATATTAGAGGTATATGATTTGGAAATAACTAAAACATATAATATATCTATTGTTATATATATATTTTTTGGTTTGTGGAGTTTTTTTTAATGGAAATAAGTTTTTATTGGAAAAAAACTAAACAGTTCAACTAAAAGAAAAAGAAAAAGTGAAAAGAATCAAAAAAATTCATTAAGCCGCTTCCATTTAATCGATTTAACAGTTGCATGCCCTGTGAGTATTGGTTCAAAAGTTGTGATACATTTATTTATCTTTTGCGAATTTTAATCTGTATGAATTATATTTAATTTAAAATTTAAAATCAGATAATTTAGACAGAAAGCTGAATGGCTGCAATATTGGACCAGATTATATATAAACTAATTTCTTTTTTGGAAAAAAGGTGTAACTTTCAAAAAGATCTATTTAACAAGATATTTAGGATACATATTTTCATAAAGAAATACACACATGTACTATTTTTAAAGATGAAGAAGAGATGGGAATTCATTTACTGAGCGATTTTTATCAACTTTTAAATAAATTTTGGGTAATTTCCGTAAACACATGAATATCAACTTTTTTGATTTTACGTTTTCACTATAGATAAATCAAATAATACAAAATTTTATTCGTTACCAAATCCGAGTCGTGGAATAATATTTTTTTTAATCTTAAAAACGGGAACAAAAAAAAAAGGAGTGTAACCAGAAATACTTCATTTATTGAAAACCCAGGAGGTATCAGCTACTTTATTGAATCCTTTTTCAGAAAAAAGAAACCGGATAAATATTCTTTTAGGTCAAATATCTATATTGATGTTGTTTAAAAAATGATAATCTTGTTCGGAAAAAAGTTTTATAGGTAGAATAATGGGTATTTTTAGAACAAAAAATTTAGAATTAGGAAACGGCATCAACTTATTTAGCAAACATGTGTTTTTTCTTTTTTTAAAGCTATTAATAGAATTACCCATGTTTAGGCGCGATTCCATAAGCTTTGTTTTTTTTTGGTTATTGGGGGTTCATATTTGAGTTGATGTAAAAGATATAAGCAAGACAGGAATATCAGTTAATTAATAAAAAAAGCCATCTATAATTCGGTGTAGTACAATTGATTAACTGGCAGAAAAAAGGGTAATGATACTGATGTGAGAGAATTAATGTATAGATGCGTGGCTGTATGTTGTTTTAGAGGAAAGTGATTGATAAATCTAAAGTAGATTATTATTGATCATTTTAATCCAATTATTACTAATTTCTAACAATGTAAATATTATGATTTTTCACCCTATTTACATGTTTTTAACAAAATGTAGATTCCTAAAATAGACAGGAATTACAAATAAATGATTCGAGAGTAGTTTCATAAGAAATTGGTTTGAACTAACACATTTTTTCTGTAAGATATTAGATCAGAAATTGCTTAGAAAGTTCATGAAGAGTTTATTTATAGATGATTACATAAAATTTTTCTAGACGTAGATCTTATTTTACTTTAGAAGTAATTTCAAACTCAGAATAAATTTGTATTAAAGAGGAATTTTACATTTACGCAATTTTCAGAGTAATCAATTTCACAATGAGTCTAGTGGTCTTATATACCATTTAGGAGATATATATGGGAGACTCTTTTCAAGACCGGATTTTTTTTTACTATGTAAACCATTGGCTACAACAAAATTCCATCATTTTCAAACCAATATAAATGGTAAAACACTTTCTCGAATAAATTTTTAAAATTTTGCCAATAGATGATTTCTTTTAGTAATTTTATATTCCAGAACAACCAATGCTTTTGTACTTTGATTAACTCTGTATTTCCAAATTAGGAAGGTAGTAAAAATTTACTAGGAAAGTGTCTGCTGTCAATGAGAATCTCCCATATTCCTATTCTTTAGGTTGGAAGATTACTAGTTTTAAATATTCCTAATGTTATTGGAGTGAATAAATTATTGCAGCTTTTGATGAATAAATGGTACCCATATAGCTATTGGCTCAAAATCACATCGAAGCTTAGAGAAACAACTGAGAGGATTTCAGTATGAATCATTTTCCGGTGCATTTCTAACAGAAAAAATTGCTATTCGGCGGTTTATAGAGTTGCGGCAATCAAAAAGGACAGTGTTTATGAGATTCCCTTTGAGAGCCAACACTTCCGTACTAAGTTTATACTACTTTCTGAATTTGGAAATAAACCACTGATAAAATTATAAAATTATCATTTAATTCCTAATTGGAATTACAAAAAAATATTATTGGTAAATACCAGAAAATTTATATTTCTAGAGTGTATTTTTCATTTTTATTGGCTATTTATGAAAATATTTTTGTTTTATATAATGGTTTACATAGTAAAAAAAGTCTGGTCTTGAAAAGAAAATCCTATTTGAAATGAGCTACGCTTAGTAGATCATAAATAGTGGAGCTACACACCAATAAAATCTTTATTATAGATAAATAAAACCCTATTTCAAAAATATATACGTTTATTGGCTATAAATATTTATTTTCAGGAAATAAATGATGCTATCAGGTACTGATCGCGGGATGCATGTTTCTACTCCTTTTAGGGTATGATGTGCAAAAATAATAATTTTTTTATTACAATACAGACAACTAATAAAAAAGATAGCAGTTTTGGATTAATTTTTTCAGTCATCGAATAGGAAATGTAATATTTCATAGCTAGGAACTCTACATTTTTGGACCCGGAAAAGACTAAATCTCATTCGGGAAAGTGGTTTTTTTGCCTGGAATCCACATACTAAAGATATCTTTTTTTCTCATCATAGGATATTAATGTGTAGAACAAAATCAAGGTTTCAGTTTTTTTGGCGATAAGAAAGAAAATATTGTTCAATTTTTCCAATGTACTTCAACGTAGACGTAACCATACGTATTTACATTGGGTAAATGTTAACATGCAAACGTATGTGTGAAATTCAAAAAATGATACTCCAACTGAAGCTCGGTTTCGGATTAGAAATAAAACCACAAACTGTGGAGTATCCCCATTCTCTTTCTCTAATCACCCTGGTGTGAATGTACTTTCGTTTTAAAACAATGGCCATAAAATGTGATTGCGGATTTTCGAAAATGGGCTTGTATGATGAACAGAAATGCATCCCAAAATGGACAGCAGGATGCGTTGCGGCACCAGGAAACCAATACAACAAGATAATCCAGGCTAATAGAAGAATATTAAGCAAATACCAATGGAGAAATACTGAAAAGGGGGATGCATAAACATTGGGTAAGCCAATCTTTATCAGAGTAAAGAGTAAAGAATAAAGATATTGTTTACATGCATTCAGAATAGGCAAAGAGTAGAGAAAGACAATTGGATTGGAGAAGTGTTACCTAATGGCATAAACGGATGGCGTATTTTGGTTAAGGCAGAATTTACATTTTATTGAGCAAATATGCCATGGAAAACTCTGCAATTTTTTTATTGGACAACACTTCATAGTCATTGTACCATTCATTATCCATATATAGAAATAATCCACAAAAGCTGGTTGCGGTAATACGATAGGCCAGAGCTCTTTCGTTTGTGCGAAATAATCTGTGTTGTTTATATTTGTTTGTTGGGTACAGACTCGTTGGGCTAAAGGAAAACCACAATAGCTGAATCAGGGATAATTGATTGAATAATAACGTATTTTAGTTGAACAATTGCAATTATTTGCAATTCCCCGCTGTTTTAGTCGACTCGTTCAGTAAAACCTTAATTTTTCGTCGATAAAATACTCAAGGTTTTGCCTTTATAACAGTAGTACTGAGTGAGATGAAATTGCTTTCCAATACAACTTAATTGCCCCAGCCCTATCGCCCTCTCATGTTCACGCTGTAGATTTCCATCTTTAATCCCTATACTAGCTTCAACTCCAAACCAAACAACGATATTGTTATTTTTATCTCTCCCAAATTGTGTCATGCTCCGCGTCTTATTTTGAAATTTTATTTCATGCCACCTAGAAATTTGCATATTTTTGTATAGAGCCGAAGTTCTACAATATCAGTCTATCCTTGCTCTCTTCTACTACGTATTTTTAATTTACTATATACCCCAAGCACATATTCATACACATTACGTTTTATATTCTCAATTCTATCACTGTACTATCTCCACTTTTCCATATTACAGATTAGATGCTTATTCCCTCCAAGCCTACATTTTATGCCCCATAAATACCAGTTTAATACATACCCCATCCCTTAAAGAATATACCCTTCATTTACAAATTAGCGCTTGTATACCATATCCAAGTAACTCCACAGTTTTATTTTCTATTCTCTCTAGCAATAATAGCTCTCGATACATTTCATTGTATTTATATTTATATATTTCTTCAACAGCCTGTACCTCTTTTTCACAACTACTGCTTTACGCTAATAGAAAGATTAATTCTCACCAAATATATCCGTTATTTTCCATATTTTGTAGATTACCGCTCAGCTTGAAACAGAAATTTTCATAGATTTTTATTGTCAAAGCATGGGCAAAAAAACTAAAAGGAACAATAGTAGGAGCCATCAAGCAAGGAAAAATGTGGTTAAAACTTTGTCTATCTCGCTTTCCCCAAAATCCCCTTCTGTAAACGCCGAGATTTCCTCTTTTGATAAGAAAATCAGTCTAAAAGATCATGATAGTAAAGAAAGTAAAAAAAAAACCTCCTTCAGCGATGATATTATGAGTTCTTTAGATAAGAAATTAAGCAGAGCTTCGGAAAATGTCGATAATCAACCCAGCCCCGAAAAATCATCGATATCCACCACGTTTGATGTTATGCCAGACTTTTCTCAAATTCATAAAATCAAACCACTTGACTTTGAATATACCATTGACGAAGTTTCGGCAAATTTTAATTCCACAGCAACTCCAATTACAGTCCGCTCTCCAATTAATGGTTTTTCATCTCCTCAAACAACAGATTCTGACCGAAATAAACTTTCAAAGAATTCTGCCAGCCCCACCGAACCTGAAGATTATAAAAGATTCTCTATCATAAAAAGTAACACATTCAGCGCAATTTCTGATAAATCCATTCCAGAGTTACAAAAATCAAAAACCCCTGACCTTAAGATAAAAACTGATATTCAAAATCTGTCCTCCGAATCGAAGAAAAAAGTCTTTACCAGATTTCTCAGACGAGGCTATAAATGGAAAGATAAGTTTTCGAAGGATCAAAGCAACCCTGTAGACGTATACGAGTTTATCAAATCCCCTGAAGATGTTTCTCCAAAGTTCATACTAGAAAGAAATAAAAAGTCTTCGTCCCCCTCCATATCGTATTCTACTTCTTCTTCGATAACCGATGATCTTCCTATTTTAAAGCTTGCTTCAGTGGACCCCCATATTAGCTTGGGTTTATCAAAAAATAAGCCTTTAGGTATTTCTTTGTCTCATCCCCGAAATCAGCGCGCTTCTAGCGCTCCTAAAGACGAAGATGGCAATAAAATTTCTTATCACAACTCGAATTCATCTATAAAAGAAAGTTCCGAATACTTTGATTCCGAAGCTGCTTTCTCTTGGTCAAATTCCATGTCTAACAAGGATAATTCTGGTAGTTTTGAACCATTTCAGAAAAACGGGAAGCAAGGCATAATAGATAAAATCAAAAAAATGAAGATTGGAAGTGGTTCTAATTCTTTATCTCCATCTACCCAGAATTCCAGTGATTCTAACCAATCACTCAAGAATAATCTTGAAGATCTTAATAATTCCCACATTATCCCCAAAAACAATCGTGACGCCTTCATGTTTTCTAACAGATCCTCTATGCTGCCCAAATCTCTGTTAAACTCTTCTGATTTCTATAATTTGTATGAACAGCCTTCTAAGGAAAATCCCCCCTTTTCAGACCAAATTTTTGTGTCCAAAGATGAACTACCTACGGGTCAAAATTCTGCCACCCATTCTCATAGCCCTAAAATCATAACTGATGTATTTAACCTAAACCATAAAAATAATTTATCAGAATCTACCCCTAATTTTCTCAAAATAAAACATTCCACATCCAACCCACTAGAATCTTATTCCCACAGTAAACAAATCAAATCAAAACCTAACTTTAATACCGAACTGTTAAAAAACGATACCCTTCAAAACAATTCACCTAAAAATCTTATTATAAAAAACGGTCCCTCTCATGATTTAATCTCTTCAGCTGATACCCATAAGCCAAAATTTGTTAAGGAAAATGTTTCGTTGAATGATACTGTCAAAAAATCCTCTCTAGATTTGGATTTTAAGAGCTCTGATCCCAAGTTTGAAGATGTGAGTACATTCACATTCAGTTTCGAAAAGACTATTGATAAAACCCCTCTAGATGAGCCTCTTAATGTTTCTAATGCAACTCCTACAAAACCAAATTCGCCCCCTTATAAGCAGGCTTTAGAGTACCGAGAAAATGAACTTAAAAGGCTTTATGCTTTTTCCGGCTGTTTAGATTCTTGGGAATACGCAATTCCATTAGACAATTATTCCATTTTAGAAATCAATGGTTCTCAAATGAATCCATTTACCGAAAAAAGCAAGGGCAAGGGAGGAAATGATAAGGGTGGAGCGATATCCAACTGGAAGAGTGGTTTTCTAGATGTTTTTAGCAAATCTAGAGCAAAATCATTTATTGTTGGTGATTCAGGTAAACAAAGTAGGTGAATTTTGTTTATTTTTTTTTAGCTCTCAAAAATTTAAATTGGGATTTTTATCTTTAGGCTCGGGCAATGTGGATAGTTTTAATAGATCATTAAACACTGTGGGCCAAAGGAGTAGAATGAAGTCAATGCTAACGTCTGAAACATCTTCTGGGTATTCAAAATCAGAGAGTGCTAATAACTTGGATAGTTCTAATCGTAGTGTTCCTTATATCATTAACTCGGGTCATAATGTATCTAGCTCTTTGAATTTAGATAATTCCCACTCACCAAAATCTTCAAAGTTCAGCTTAACAAGCCAAAATAGCCCCGCTTTAAGTGGACTTGTGCCTGAACCCGATGCAAAAATCGATATTCAACATATTCAAGAAATAAGTCCCAGCACATTTTGTGAAGCGAATTATTCATTCGACCGTAAAGCCTTGTTAGACTCTAAAGAATCCATATTTGGTCTCCCTTTACATGAAGCTGTTAAAAAGTCGCAGCTAGTTCCAAATATTAAACTGCCTGCGGTTGTTATCAGATGCATCGAATACCTGGAACTACATGGCTTGACGGAGGTAGGGATATATAGAGTTTCGGGAAGCTATAGAACTGTAAATATACTCAAATCGATGTTTACTCCTGGCCGTGACATCGACTTTAAATTACTACATCTCGATATACATTCAATATCTACTCTTTTAAAAATGTACCTTCGTGAACTCCCTGAATCTATATTTACTGATTCTCTCTTGGGTGACTTTATTGATCTTGATAATAACTACCCTCCTTCGACCGACCCAAAAACAAATAGATCAGAACCTAGCAATTTAAATTTTGGTCAAGGTTTACATAGAGATGAATTTTCATCAGATTTTTCAAATTCTGTTGCTGATCTTTCTTCTAATGGTCCAACCTCACCACTATCAAGCGTTGGCACTAAAAGCGATTTTAAATCAAAATCATTGAAAGAATCTTCAAAAAAAAAATCAAAATACACTACTTTCAAAAACATTGACGAATGGATTACGGAATTAAAAAAACTTATCTCCCTTCTTCCCCTTGAAAACCAAGCCTTGCTCGGATGGATGTTCTGTCATTTATCTAGAGTAGCATACCATTCTAAGGAAAACAAGATGACATTATCAAACTTGGGGCTGATATTTTGC
Organism: Smittium mucronatum; assembly: GCA_001953115.1. Lineage (NCBI taxonomy): Eukaryota > Fungi > Kickxellomycota > Harpellomycetes > Harpellales > Legeriomycetaceae > Smittium > Smittium mucronatum. Next base: position 2,451 of record LSSL01003259.1, on the reverse strand, counting down.
ACAACTTTAGAGATTAGACCTCATACTTTCTTTGAGCTAGTTAAAAGCTCTGATCGTTTGTTTGATTCCTTGACCTTTACACAAGATCAAAACCCTCATAGATTATCAAATAGCTTCACTTTTCCAGGTATATCGAAAACAACTATAGTCGAACCTCCAACAAATGATAAAAAACAGAATTCCGCCCCTTTAAAACCTTTAAAAACCCACACTAAATCTAGATCCAATGTTGAGCAAAAGAATTTCAGCTCGGAAAAAAACGTCATGGATCTAGCCGATCTTCTTTTGGTAAAAAAGATTATCAATTCCAAAAATGAAGCCATAGGCTTCTCTAGGTGGGTTGTCAGCGGTAAGCTATCTTGGTTAAAAATAATCAGCTCCGGCTTTCTTAACGGAGTCATGGATGATATCAACTTCAAAGTTGGTCGTAACAGCAATCGCCTGGAAAGTTTTTCCAAATCAATATCTCTGCCCGGTAAGCCCGATGATGAAAATTTACGCGAAACAGGTGCAGATAAAAATCTTACCAGTGTCCCATTATTAGACGATTTCAATCTGAAGGGTAACTTAAATATGCTATCCTCACTTGGTGCAGGGTACGCTACACAATATAGAAGGAAGTCTGGAGAAAGTACCCGCAACCAAGTATCAGTTGCTGATAAGATTCTTCAATGGGAGTTGAACACTGTATCAACCTCCCCCAAGTCTAGAAATAAAAAGCTTGAACAGAGCATGCCCTCAATAGTCAGAAAAAGAAGCTCTATGTTTAACGGGCTTGATGATTTTAGATCCCTTGGCAAAAATAATGGCAAAAAAGTTCTTAATACAGGGAGAAAAAATCGGTCTGAAAACTTTCTTTCTAGCTCCACTCCCAGTTTGGGAATTCCCATAGACGACGGATACCTGGATACCAATATTGGTAGTGGGTCTGACGAGGTCGAGACTGATTTAATGAACTATAGCATGTCTGAAAGTAGTCAGAGGGCTAATAAACCAAAAAGTACGTCTGATCTCAAAAACAACTCTAATTCTTTCGATCCTGATAGCGATTTCAGCGAGGATAACTTTATTTCTAGAACTATAGGCGCGTTCGAAAATATGTCAAAATCTGAATCCCCACCTCAACAAGAATCCGAAAAATCCTCCTCCAAAGACCTAAAAGAATTTGACAATACTCAAGATATTGTTCAAAATGAACATGAAACTTCCGATCCCATTGAAAATATTTCTTCTTCTGAATCAGCGAAATTCGTTAAAAGGCCCAAATCTATGGAGGTTAACGCGTCAACAGATTTCGATTTTGACTCAGAATCTGATCTCGAAGAAGATGAAAGCTGTTTTGGCAACGATGGTGAATTCAATACCAAGAAGAATGTTTATTCAAAATTCAACGTTAGTAGTATCAGCAGAAAACCTTTAGGATCACCTCCAAGTAAAGGTCAAAAGAATGGATCTGACAAAGATTTGCGTTTAATGTTCGACAGTGTTGATAGCATCGAAAAAACAAATAAGCTAACTAAACTCTACAAGCATAGATCTGATCCTGTTAATTCTGTAACCATTGGGTCTGACCTTCGAAAGCTATTGAGTTTTGATGCGTATAGCGAAATTAGTGGTGATAAGATTTACGGAGATGATTCAGTTGATTTGGGTATTGACATCCTCTCTAGCAGTGAGAGTTTCAGTACCCCTGAAAGAAAACAACGCATTTTCAAAAGAAAATCAAAAACCACTTCCCCCAGATCAAATGTTATTATTCTAATTAATAACAAGGAATATAGTGTCGAATCTGAAGATAGCAATGGTAGTAATAACTTTAGCTTGGGATTTCTACGTGCTACCAGTGAAGACTTTGCCGTTTAGGCATATATATTCTACCAATGCCCTCATTTTTCTCGCAGTCCTTGTAGAAACACTTTACACTCTACCTTTTTTATTTTCTTTATTATCGACTAATTTCACTCTTGCAATCCGTTTAACTTTTTATACTTTGAGTTTTATGTTTATTTTTTCAAAGTTTATTTTTTGTAAATAAAATAATATCCCATTTTTGTTCTTTTTTTATACAGTTCGATCAGTATTAATATCAACTTTTTTTTCAAAAAAAAAAACGAAACAGAAAACACGAACGAGCTATATTCCATTGATATATTGTATTTTGCAAATAGTTTTTTAATAACCAGCGTAGCCCGGGACTTTTGCTTCCCTTGGCCTTTTCTGAAAAAACGAAGCAGAAAACACGAACAAGCTATATTCCATTGTCTTACGTTGTAAATCCCATTGTTATATAGTATTTTCCCTATAGTTTTATAGTATATTTTTAAAATTTGAATGTTTTAAAACCATAAAAGTAAACATCAAAACATTAAACCTCAAAAGTGGACACTTGGTACTAAGATACCAGACCAAGTGTACTAAATAACAAAAAACGGCACTCCACCGAACACCGTG
>LSSL01003258.1:0-32621 GCA_001953115.1 Smittium mucronatum | reverse complement strand
TCTTAATTATGTTAATCAAATCTGATATTAGTAAGTATAAAATCTTATTTTCTAAGCTGGTAGTGTATCTTTGCGAAAGAAAAGATGATAACACTTAATACGTCTCCTCTCTGAGTAATAATCCAAAATATTTGATCAAGATAAATAAAACTGACAGTAAAAAAAAATTCTAGGGAAATACGAGTTAATTTCTCAAAATAAAAAATACAAATACAAAAAAACAGGGTACTATTTCGTACTAAAAATCAAAAGTAATACAGTGGGGGGGGGTCTGAAAATTGATAATCATTATGAATCCTGAAAGAAGTTATACCACTCAAAACTAAATTATGATTTTTGTAAATTATCCAATGCCAGAATCATTAATAAAAGAGTTGAGGGATAATATAATACTTACTGTAGCCATTTCAAATTTCGAAAAAAATAAATTAAATTCCAAAATACTGATATTGACATTGATTCCCAGTATATTATGAGAGATAACAGAAGGAAAAAAAGTGGATAAAAGTGGTATTTTTTTAGCCGATATGATGACAGATATCAAAACTTTACAATTTCCCAATCGTAAAAATATTTATATGTTTCAGGATACTCCCCATTGCTTGGAGATATAAAATTTACATTCTATTTTTAAAAAAAATGTTGAAAAAAACGTCTTTTGCTTCAAATTCGCTTGTCCATTCATCTTTAAACTTGCTAAAGTGGGTCGTTTTCATAATAATAGTGGTACTTACAGATCCATACCAGAAAACATTTCCAGTTACAACACTTATGGCAACTAGAAATGGAAATGAAAAACTAACGCTATGTTTTAGAAATTCTGCTAAATCACAAATAATTATTCGGTTGATATGAGTCTTTGGGTAATATAGTCACGGATTCAGCACCTCGGACAGCAAAATTTCTGATAAAAATGTCTTTGAGCTCTCAAAAAAAAAGCTGAAAGTTTCAAAATCGAGTAGCCTCAGACTCGTTTCTGATATTTTGAGGAAAAATAATAAAAAAAGCCCACCGTTTTTAAACCCACCAGAGATTGGTTTTATGGGCCTTCTGTGTTTTTTTTTTCCCCTCATTTAACTGAAAGTTTCTTGGAAAAGTTTGACTGATCTTTTATGTACAAGCATTTACGGTAGAACACTAGCGATTCATATATTTTCTTAATATTTATATATCAATAGTATATTTCTACAAGAATCAGAATATAGATGTAATAGATAAAGTGGAATATAAAGAAATTTCAAGTTTTGAAATAATAAACTTTTAATCTTATCCCATAGTATCGCACCAAAAAAGTCAAAGAATTACAAGTTATATATTTTAAATAAAGAATCATAATAGAATTAAATATATGGAATTTTAAAAAATTCAATAATAAATTCCTCAATTTTAAAAAAAATCCGTGCTAATTTAAAATCTTCACTATTTAGAAATTAAAAAGGCTCATTAATTGCGAAACAATATGCAAATCTAGCCAAGTTTCATTCTTACTATATTATTATGTTTTAAAAAAAGCTTTATAAAAATTCAAAAATCACAACTAGATTTTTCCTGGGAATAAAATAAAATATAATATTAATACCTAAAATATATTTACAAAATATATTATTTTTTCATAAATTGGCTAATAGAAATAAAAATTTTTAAAAGGGATATTTTAATATTAACAAGTATTTCAAATTCCACGATTTAATTTATAAGATACGCTTAAAAATTTTAATCCTTTCAAAAACCAAGTGAAAAATCGTGAGATCAATATTTTAGAAAATTCTTTCAATGTGAGTAAAGAATAATGTATAAATATAATTGGTTCACATAAATATATTTGGTTTTATTTTTATACCTTTTAAATTTGATTTTATACATTTTATTTCTTGACAAATTTATTTGAGGGCTCTTTTTTGAGGACAGCATAACTAAGTAACACTATTAAGTATTTAATTTATATGAAACTATCATCTAGGTATTGAGTTAAAACTCAAATAAATTCAACATCAAAAATTATAAAAACCAATTTTTAAAGTAATAAGTTTATTTTATTTTTAATTTTGAAATAATAATACTATTAAATACGCTATTTATATTTCCAAAGTTTATATCTTGTATTTTATTTTTCAAACAGAGTTAAAGATAATTAATTTATCATTCAAGTAGCGAATAAAAAACCCCTGTATAAATAAATAAATAAATAAATAAATAACATCCAGTAGCTTTTTTTTCTTTGAATAGCTTTTTGTCTATAAAAATCATGTTTAAGCGATCTTTTTGACTTATTCTATTAAAGTCTTGGAATAAATGAATGTTTTATCTCGGCTTGAAAAAAGAATCAAAATTGCATAAATCTCTCACTACCCATAATTTTATATATTTATTTCTTGTTTTTTATTGATATACCTTTTATGAAGACTCACTAATTCTCTAGGTGATTTATATGTGATTTTTTTTAGATTATTCTTTTAATAAAAAAAACTTCTAGATCACTATCCGATAAAAACATGATTATGAGACCATCTTCGCTTTAAATTCCATAAAAATTAAAATGATATTAAATCATATCTGTATATGTCTTTGTAATATACTGGCATTTCGAAATTCATCTTTATAATTGATCCCACATCTTTGATTGGGTCCATGCTTGTAGCGACAAAAATAAATAAATATTAGATTTTTAATATCCATATATATGCGTTATATAATTCGTTTAACTCTTTGGATGAAATTGTTATTAATAGACCATAAAAGGTATATTTCGTCGTAGTGATAAGATTTTTTTAGTAGAATTCCTTTCAAATTTGTCAAATATAATATTAATACACGTGAACCCTGAAAATTTAGTCTTGAGTGGTTTATATAGATTTTAAAGCATATTTTATAATTTAAAATTATTTAGGGTGTTAACATCGTGGTATTTTTTTTTTATGTCTTTAGAGGCGTATCTCAAAGTTGTTTCTATATCCCTGAAGAAATGGGTCCGAAGTAAATTCTCGAAAATTCTTATCATAATTTTAAAAATTATAGGGTTATCTGTCGAGTGAATTCTGTCATTTTTTTTTAAAACTCCATTTCAAGTTTAGATATCCATCTTTATCCTAACTTTGCGTTTGTGATGTTATAAACTGCTTGAATATTATATTTATATATTTTATTGGTAAAGTATTACATTATATCATATTTCGAAAACTGATGATACATATACGTATAAATTTCTAGACTTGAATACATTTTTTACTGATGAAATTATTTTACTAGTGTTATAATATTATCTAGTGAAAAAAATCTATAAATTATTATTAATTTACAAGTTTTTAAAAACTGAATTTCATAATTTTTTATGTATTATTTTCAGTTGTATGGTTTATTGAAATTTTTATTTTTGGGATTTAGAATCATTTAAATCTTTTTTTGTTGTTTAATCGCCGTTTTAACAATGATTTTTAATTTTCAGAATTTATATTGTATATATTATTCCCAGAATTAAACTAAAATTATATAAATATATATATTGGAGAATTAATTTTAAAATCAATGAAAATATTTCAAACCCGATTGAAAAACATCAAGAAAAGAAAAAAAAAACTGAAAGGTTTATTCATTCGACTCACCTCCGATGCTCTTGCCGAACCGTATCCCATAGATATTAGCCCAATAATATATATATATTAACTACAACACACACAAAGGTATACAAATTTGGCGAATTGGGTCGACATATTTGAAAATAAATAAAGGGTGAAAAATAACTAAGACCACTAAAAGATCAGTAAATATCCAAGATTTTTTTTTTTCGAAAATAAAATAACCTAGCAAATTTTAGGGGAAGGATTCATTAAAATAAATGAAGACCACAATATATAGGGGTCTTTTAGGAGATCGTTTACAAGAAATTAGACGTTAAAATTATATTAATACTCTTCACGTAATAACAGGAAATATTAAACTTGGCCAAATTAATATTTGGCCAAGAAATGCAGAAATAATATATTTTCAATAAAATAATTGGTTACAGTAGCCAAGTTTTTGAAGTATTCAACTCGGTTATAAATGGCTAATTAAATGTTTACAATGTATCAGAATTAATGTAACAAATGTATTTAATGCCAGGGAGAGGTTTATGGAATAAGAGGTGTATGCTTATTTGCTGCAGTTGGCTTATAAAAAAGCATCCTTTTCTTTTGTAGATGATTTCACTGTGTATCTATTGGTTGCAAACTACAGTGTGAACAATAAGCTAATATATAATCCAATTAGTAGTCTTAATTATTTGCACCAACCAACTATATTCATTTTTCTAATATGAGAGGATATCACGGGAGATGCATCCAATAGTTATTACATAAGATCACACTGGGAGACGAATTAAATATCTGAGTCAAGGAAACATAAAGAATGATTTTATGCTTGGTAGAATGAGAAAATAGACAGAATTTACTAAACGAAGAGTTGCTAAAAAGGTTCATAGACAACTTTTATAGACAGGCAAATATTCATTCCGAATTAATCTATTAAGCAACCTATTCTATTTGAGTAATACATAGCAAAAAACTTTAAACTGCAAGTGACTAACTCTCTAAAAGATCTAGAACCGAATCCTCGTCCAGAATTTACACTTTTCCTTTAATTTTGGTGACTATTAGGGCAACCCAATTCTTTTTTGCAAATAATAATCTTTCCTTTTTTCGCCATTAATACCATCTTCAAAGGAGAATCAAGAATCGATCTTCAAAATAAGAATGTGGTTGTTTTGGGGTAAGAAGGAATCAAAAGCCAATCCTAAGGAGGCAATTGTAAGCCTAAGGGAGAATTTAAGGATCTTGGAAAAAAGAGAAGCTCATTTAGAGGAAAGAATAACCAAAGAGCTAACAATTGCAAAGACCAATGCTACTAAAAATAAATCAGGTATCGTGTACAACGATTATTTTTTTATTATTGTTATAAATTTGTATTTAATATCTGCATTTACCCTGAATTTCTTACATGATTATCAAACAAATTTAGTTGCAATGGCTGCCCTCAAGCGAAAGAAGCTGTTAGAGGAGCAATTAGACAAAATAAGTGGCTCTAGGATGACTTTAGAAACTCAAATTTTTGCCATAGAATCAGCGAATGTCAATCTAGAAACCATGAATGCAATGAGAAAAGGAGCAGATGCCATGAAGAACATCCATAAAAATATGTATGAAATTTTTCATATATATTTGCAGTTTTTTTTTTTTTTTTTCTTTTAATTTCCACGGCCTTTCTCAACCTTAAACTATAAATTTAATCTTTTTATTAAAAATATGTCATTTTTTCAGGAATATTGATAAGGTTGATCAGACTATGGATGAAATCAGAGAACAAATGGATCTTGCTAATGAGGTTTCCGCCGCAATTTCTCAACCGGAATTACTTGGAATGAGCTCAAATGAGGTTATTTTTTATAAAAAATATTTTTTGTTTCTTAAAATTTTATAATGCCTTTTTAATGTATTTATTTTTTTGTTATCAGAGTGAACTCCTGGAAGAATTAGAACTCCTGGAGCAGGAACAGCTAGATAAGCAACTTCTGAACGCCGAACGACCACCAGTTTCTGCAATCAAGCCACCTGTCAAACAAGGTATCATATATTACAATTTTAACTCCAATTTTTTAGTTATCTGTTTACTTTCGGATATATTTGTTCTTTCCCTTTTTATATATTTAATTTAATATTTAATATTTTTTTATTCCAAAGTTGTTGCCCCAAAAACCGAAGAAGAAGAAGAGGAAGATGCCGAACTCGCAGAGTTGCGCGAAAGTATGGGAATGATGAACTAAGTTTATATTTACCCTTGATCAAGTCGAATTAGTCATCTCCAACTCCTTGACCTCACACGCTTACATGTTGTTATTATAATCAGCTTTACACCACTTCTGCTGTTCTAACGCAATATTTTGCGAACCCCTACTTATTTTCTTATTTTCCTTTTTATTACATTATCTTACTGAAACCTCCCTAAATATATTTTCTTTTTCTTTTCAATTATTTGCGTACCAAATTTTAGATTGTTTCTATAAAAAATTTTTACATTTTTTTACAAACTCTGATAAATCATATTAAACCATTTATATAAAGCTAATTCCTTGAAAAATAATTACTTGTAAAAATAGAAGCTAAAATAAGTAATAATTAGAATCATTCAAAAATATCCCCTAATAATAAAATGGGTTTTAATGAGCATAAAGATAAATTATTAGAAAAAAATCAGAGAAAAATTTACCTGTTTTAAAATAATACTAAACTACCTTCAAAAATGAGTATAAATACTACTATAAAGATAAAATAAATGGAAAATACTAGTCCGGCAGTTTTGCAGATAAAAATGTTTTCCGTTTTTTATAAAACAAATATTAACAATATACGAATCATATTGAATATCAGTGATACTTCCAATTGGGCAGTTCTCGCATTTTATTTGTAAGTTTGCCCCCCATAAAACAGAATGTATATTACTATTGGAAATTGGGAATCTTCTAACATTCAACATCGAATGATTTAAGCATCTCGGGAAATACTTTTTGAACGACGAACAATGCTAACCAATATATCTTTAAAACTCGCTTGAATTGAATTGCCAAAGTTAATAATATCGCTTTTTCAGATTTGAAAAAAGTGTTTGGATTTCTAATTTCGCTATTTGTATATTTCTATTCAAATTCTAGTAAAGCTAGCAAAACAATGGGGAAAAGAGGGGGGGGGGTATTTATGATTCGTGTTTTTATATTATGTGCGAGCTGGGATTTATGGATTTTAAAATTATCTATCTCTAAAAAACATTAAAATTAGGATTAACTATTCTTTGCGGTCTCATAAATAGCAAATAAATGCTTTCATTTCTATATCATTCCTCGGAATTCTAGAATTTTTTTACACGGTATGTATTTAATGTGGTCATAATTTATAGAATATAAACATCATAGAAATTAAGACTGTCGGGTGATTCATAAATTAACTATTTAAATTTGACTTATGGTTAAATCTATAATTTATGTTTTAATTCAAGCCTTTAGTAGAAATTGTTATTTTCTATACTATTATTTAAAAAAATTCTCGTCAAAGTCCATTTACTGCAGTGAAATTACCATAAAAATTTAAAAAGATGAATTTATTTAGCTCTTTTTTCTTTTACCTCGATAAAAAAAATAGTATTAACCTATTTATATCTTTAACCTAATGGTCAAGATGGTATAAATATAGGAATATTTGTTATTCTTTTTTTGAAAAAATTTCTCAAGCTTTTAACAGATCTATTGAATTCATGATTATATTATATATATTTTTTAATAAAAAAGATGTGAACTAAAGGACTTCTTAATATGAATGTCTTACATATACCAAATAAAAATGGAAAGATATTCTTTCTAGATAAAATAAAGAATTACTCAAGCTCTTAGGTTACTGAAAATATAGCATACTGTGATCAAAAATTCTAAAAAAAACTCAAAGAAAAAGTCTATCACGACTTTTGAAATTTTTATAATAAATATTCTTACTCAAATTAAATACTAAAAACTCCGTGGATTTTTGTAGAACATTTTCCATTTCTATATTTTATTATTTACAACAGAAATACTTTATTATATTTATCATAAACCTACATAATAATAAAATTATATAAACACTAATATAACTGCTATTAGTGTGATCAGCATGATCAACTCCGTGTGATTCTATATTATCCCGGACCAATATGAATTTCAACTTGGATATTCAAAATATCCAAAAAAAAATACGTTTAAGAAAAAATATCTACTTTTCTATTCTTATCATGAACTCAGAAATTTCGGAAAAAAACATTTAAAATATAAAATTTTCTTAACCCCCCCCCCCCCAAATAATGGTCCGAATCACTGCATTATAGCTCTGTCACTAAAAATCAGATTCCCCTGTGTTAAATAACTAAAATCCGATCATCTACCACTAAAAATTTGGGTTTTTTTTTAGTTATATTAAGAAATGTAAGTTAAAAAAGAATTGAAGAGCGGATTACATTAAGAAAAATCCTTTCTTTTTTTTAAAAAATAAATTCTGTATTAAAAAAAACTTTTCAAACAGGAAATTGCCTGCTAGCTGAAATAATATCGATAATTTTTGAGGTCATTGAAATTAATTTAGGGTTATAGGCCTATGTTAAAATGTAAAAAATTATTGATAAAACAGTATGTAGATTTTTCAAGGGTTTAATAATTTCAGAAGGTGAAATTTTGAGAAAAGTACATATAATAGTATATTATGGAGGCTATTAGAATAATTTCTCCGGTCGAATTAAAAACTAGTAGCTGTTTTGGTGAAAAAGATATAAAGTATAATCAAAAAGATATCTCAAATATATTTGTACATTTCTTAAATTTAAATTCTCAGTGTAGAATATATATTGATTTTTAGCTACAGATAGTATAATTTCGGTGATGAAACACCGAGAAACTTTCATTTTATTTTTCGCATATAATTTCGAGGATGAATGCCGTTATTTGTTTGGTTGTTTTTTTTTACGGTGAGATAATAACTCTACTCATTTTAATTCATTTTAGTTCTAGGATAAAAATACCCGAATGTTAGGGTTTTATTTTGAAAATTTTATTTTATTTTATTTTATCTATTTTATGATTGATTAAGGACAATTTATTGGATAAAAAAATTATTAAAGTTTTTTAGGGCTAATAATAGGTTTTAATAAGATTTTTTTGAAGTATTTAAAATGCAATCTCTGATTTCAAACACCCTTTTATTCACTAATCCTATTTTATATCATTTATCTAGTGTGTATATAATATGTGATATAATTTAGTCAAGCGATCACTTCATTATGTAATTTTTTTGTACATATTTAGGTGTTATTAAATTAAAAACAAAAAAAATTCAATCCTGGAAATAGACTAATAAAAACTAATTTAGGTTCCAAATTTGACAAATTTTTCAATATATTGGATAATAAAACATTTCATCATAAACTGTTAATGAAAAAAAAATAGAAAGGTTTTTTTTTACTAGATGATCTCCTAAGTATGACATTATCTATTCTAATTTACAAAATCAGTTTTAAAGTAATGTTTTTTATTAAAAGCATTTCGTATACTTGTAAAAAAACTACACCCCCAGATATAAATAATCCCAATCTGTGATAATCACCCTGAAAAATTCCCTGAAAACCCCCTTTATTCTATCTCATATAACTTAATCAGCTTTTTACTGAAACTAAAGTAAGCTATTTTGGAATTTTAATAAAATTAAATCTAATTAGTTTAAACAACGTGTTTATTTATTTATTGAAGATTTATTAAATCAATAACTAAGAAATCGTTTTAATGATAAGTTAATCTTTAAAAAAATATATTTAAGCTTTTTTTTTCTAACTTTTTTACAAGTAATAGACATATTTTTAATCAAAAGTGATAGTCGAAACATATATTATTTATATAGAGTATTTATTAATTATGAGCCGCTTTTAGTTTACTTGTTAAGTTAACTAAAAAAATTCTCTTTTTGGAAATAGCGCTATGAAAATTGAAGATTTTTCATCGATTGGGTAATATCTTGACAATATGACCCAATTTATTATTTCAATATTTTTTTATTAATATTTTTTTTTTAAAATTTTTTCCTTTTTTAGGGAAAAATTTATGCATCTTTTAAATAGTAGAACGAGAATAAAATCACTGCTGAATTATTCGAATATAATAATTTTAAAATAAAAAAAATTAGATGCTATAAATTAATCAGATTTCTTTTTTTATTTCCAGTATATAAAAAAATATTAATATTCATTAAATATTATATAAAATATTTGAATTATATTGAAACTGCCTTTAATTAAATATATTTAATTTCACTTGGATAATATTTTCAAAAAAACCATATTTTTATAACCCGAAAAAATGGTTACTATTTAAAAATTACAAAAAATATCTAATTATTTATTAATTATTTCAAATTATTTCAAAATATGGGAAAATCAGTTTGTAAATCTGATATTATTTTTTGAAATTAGCCAAACTTACTTTAGAAAATTTTGAGAATACAGTTTAATGTAGCTATTAACTAAAAAAATACATATTTAACGCAATATAACTTTTTTATTCACAAAAAATCACAACCAAATTTTTCGAATACCCAATTTAGGTTTTTTATGCCATACATTTGTTTTTATATTACACAATTTTTAAATTATATTCAAAAAAAATTTGCATGGTATATTATAAGTTTTTATAATAAAAATATAATATAGTAAAATTCTAATATCATCAAGATCATAATATTTATATTTTAGAAGCAGTTTTAGAACTGAAGGTAAATCAAATTTAAAAAATGACATCAATAATAATTTTTCTCCAAATTTAAAACTGTTCGATTTAAGCGTATGTAACTTCTGTGTTTTTTTGATTAAAATACTAAAAGGGCTTCCTTAACAAAATAAAAATGTATTCAAGGGTAAAAAATATATCTAATTCATATTTTTTGCGAAATTTTTGTAGTTACATTTTATAGACCATTATTTATATTATATCTGAAATATCTTTTTTTAAGTAAAAATTTATAGCTTTGATAACATTTTATCTTTTATCTTTTTTTTTCTGATTTTATTTTCACATTTGAAATATAGCTATTTTGAATTTTTGCTTTTCTATTTATAATTTACTTTTTTAAACTACAGTCTTAAGGTGTTTTTTTTCATTTAATTACAAGCTTAAATAAAAAATCGTATTAATATTTTTTATTTTTGGTATTTTGAACAGTTTCCAGAGTGTGGAAAAATATGAAATCAAAATATTAATTTGCTACTCATTTATTAATTCTGACATAGAATAACCTTTATAATTTCTCTATTTAAGCACAAATATAGCCACATAAAAGGATATACATCTTTTTATTATTAAAAAAATAGTCAAATTTATTTTATTATTTTTTAGCTTTTTTTTTAAAAAAACAAAATTTCTTAATATATATTCTAACAAATATTATCTAAAAACTTTCATTGATTCTTAATACAACAAATGCATTTAATCAGATATTGGCACATAATCTACCTATTTTCGCATAAATACAAACTCGATTATATTTTTAATTAACATTATATAATATGAATTATTAAAAATGAGCCAAAAAACACAATTTTTTTAGATGTGCTAATTAAATACGATGAATATTGAAGTTTCAGATTTTCGTGTTTTAATAATGATATTTTTTTAAAAGATATTGATAATATATATATATATATATACATGAAGAGTTAAAAATAACCAAATTAGAGGGGTGGGATCAGTATATACATTATATCATATTTTTTTCACTATTTCAGCTATTATTAATGAGAAAACCTTTTCATTAGGTATTAGTTCACCATTTTCAATAATCCTTATCATTTATTTAGCACAGCTCTTAATTGTGGCTATTTTAATTAAAATTTGGTCATAATAATAAAAAAATTCATGTACAACTATGTTTATGACATAAACTACCAAAATTCGTTATTAGAAAATTTTTATTGTTTAGTTTCGAGAAAAAACCAAATATATAGTATAAAAACGAGATTTCTAAAAAATAAGAAATTTTAATAATTTTTGAATAATAAAATGATAAAAAGACATATAATTTTCAATTTAATTATATGTTCCATATGTTCAATTTTTGAATAAAAAACGAGAAAAAAATGAAAAAAGTGTATACAGTTTTTTCGATTATTTATATATGTTGAATTTATAATGACAATTCCAAAATTATAAGTAACTTCTGAAAAACTGGTGGGTATTATGAAAAGATAAATCAGATATTATATGTGCGAATTGAAAAAAAATCTTTATTTTGAAATTTAAAATGTGAATAATAATCAATCCATATTTAAAAATTGGCTGGTGATTTAATTATGGAAAAAAAATCATAAATTTAAATTTAATGATAAATTTATATTTATTTCATTTTTTATGTGGTATCTTTTTGATTTTTTTGATCTCTATATGATCGTGATCCAACTTTTTGGATATTATTATTGAATACTACCAATAGATTATTATCAAGTGTAATATTTTAAGTATCAAATGATATTTAAATTGGATAAATATGCCAATAAAAGCATGTAAATTTTAATATTAAAAATAAACAGATGTAATTTGGTTTTTTACATCTATTTAAATAAATAATCCTATTCACGAATAATGCAAATTCTTTTATAAATGAATGGTCACATTACAAAAAAATTACATTTTTTTTATAGTAAATACAAATATTTGATTGATTTTATGTGTAACTCATATTATTGTGTCAATATTTAATTGGTATTCTTTTATTTTTTGGCTTATATTCATATCAGTAGTTAATATTTTTCCATTTTTACGTACTATTAGTTAATAAAAAACAACAAACTTATCTTATTTATTTTTTCACTTATTATATTATTTAGATCGATAATCTTTTTAATAACACTTTAATATATTATTCAAATAATTAGGATCTAATTGAACCCGTTTTAAAATCATTTCAAAGTAATTTTCTTCATCTTCATAGCTCCCCTAAAATATTATGAGATTTTTTAGGTTTAATTTCATTATCAGTTGTTTTATTAGATAAAATAAAATTAACAGAAATATAATCTCTAAATCAATAAAAAAATATCACATCCACACAGTGTTTACATCTAACTAACTAATATGTATATAACTCATAATTTTCTAATTGATTTTTTTTGTCATTTGTATATAAGTAAAAATTTTTATTCATTTAATAAAAGACTAACATATATGTAAAGGTTCCTACGATATTTTTTTAAGATAGCCATTTCTCAATTAAAAAACTAATTGATAACCCAAAAAATAACCCAAAATATTTTTATTGTAAAAACTCTGTATATTTTGCATAATATAGTTTTAAATTTCGAAAATTTTGATTTTGATTTTGATTTTGATTATCATTTGTGAATTTTATCAACTGCTGAATTAATATCTTTTGAATAAAGGTGTAACCGTTTTACTTTAAAATATAGTGCTAGATCAAATATTCTCCTTATTTGTTAAAATATAAAAAATTATTTAGAGAAAAAATATACATCATTACTTTGATACCTGTTAAAATTATTAAAATTTTCCGGTAACGTAAATTTTATTCTATTTTAAGAAGTGTGGAAAGTAAATTTGGCATAACTTAATAAATAAAATCACTGGTGTATATCAAGAATAATAATAATATTTGGATCTCAAAAACCATCTATATTTTGAAAAGGTTTTATTTAATTTGAAAATAAAACATATATTAAGAAATAATTCTCATAAAAAAAAAACACTTTTCTTTAATGTTGAATATCACTATATCCAAATCTAAGTATCGCTAAACTTTTATTGAAAATCACTCATTTTTATTTACACATATCCTTTAGAACTTATTAATCATATAAAAAATTGAATAATATTTTTTAAAATTTACTGTTTTTTATTATATTTAATATAAAATATTAAATAAGTAAATTCTCTATTAAATGGCTAAAAAAAATTCATTCTACGTATATGTGAAAATAACTAATATTGTTGAAATCTTTATATAGGATTCTCAATCCCTAAATTAAATTTTTTTATAATTTGAAATCAATAATTTTTTTTATTAATATATATATACTGCGGATTTTGATCGATATTTAAATTTGATCCTTGATTGGTGATTTTAAGCCCTAATTGGATTTGATCTGTTTTATTTAAGAGGGAATTTTATCGGATATTATTAATTTTATTCAATTAAGGATTGAATAATATGAATGTCGATAAATCACTATAATTTTTCACCACATCCAATTACTTGTGCCTAGTACTTTAAAAGAGGAATTCAATTTATTTCTGTTAAAAGAAAAATTTTCATTAAACATAAATAGATGCTTTTCTCTAAAATATTGCCAATAAATAAATTTATTATCTAGTTTACTTGAATAAAACTTTCTGGGTTAACTGAATATAATTTTTATTTATAACTCCGTTTTTAAATTCGATTTGGGGGGGGGGGTCATAGAATTTTATTTAAACGATTATTAATTTTTTTTCAGAATTTAACCCAAATGAAACTGTTTCGAAATAAAAATAGAATATTTATATTTTTAATATTTTGGTTTCTGTGGTAGATTGATTAATAGATCTTATTTATTTATTTATATTTATACTTTATTTTTATTTTTATTTTTAAAAAAATATCATTTGTTAAAGTTATAGATATCGTGTTTTAAAGCGAAATAATTAAGCGATATTTAAAAAAATTAATCTTCTTATGCATAATAAGTACTGAAAAATTTATTATATATTGGATATTTGTAAAAATCAAAAAAAAAAAATTTCTAATTTTTCCCTAAGATGGATTTCTTATTATACTATGAGCACTTTTATTGCTCTAACCGTGCTAAAAATGTATAATGTGGTGTATTAAATAAATTTGAATTCAAAAATAAAATAAGTAAAAATTAGATAATTTTATGTAAATTATTTATATTTAAATTATATAAAATTTAAGTACAGAATTTTCTAAATATTTAACAAATTTAAAGTAAAAAAAATAAGTATATATATATATATAGAAGGTATGCGGATAACATTATTCAGTTTAATAGAATATAATCATTTTTCTAGCTAATCAAAATATGATTCTGTTAATTATGCTAATATTTTATATTTACAATCTTTCAAACGTTATTATAGCTCTATTTCATCATTTATTATTATTATTATTATTTACCAATATAATATTAAAACTAAAACGGGTATTTAATTTTTGATTACTTGGTATTTAATAAAAATAAGCGTCCTACCACCTTTAAAAATTTCTTTTTTAAAATAAAAAATCAATTTTTACAATAAATTAATATTTGAAATATAGAGCACGTCCTAGATTTAGTTTTTTTTCAAATTTTCATCTTAAGGCCATATCATTTTATTCGAGTTTATAATCAAGAATTTTTTTTTGTATTTAACCAGAAATAAATCAAATCCACATTTAAAAGGATTAGGCAAAAATAAATGGGTATACTTTATATAAGCTATTCCCTCATCACTATTGGCCAACTTTTTATTTTATAAAATTAATATTATTAAAAAAAATCCATCTCTTAATCAAATAAGATAAAATCCACTTAGGAATAAAAATCACTAGTTAAGGGTCAAATATACGTAGAGAAAAAAACTATGAACAGAATTTATACTTATATATGATGTAAAAATTATAAATTTCTGATAGTTTTCATTAATAAAAAAACCTCAGTATCATCTTTAAAACTATTCTCGAAAACATTATAGTTATGTTGTAAAATATATAGGCTATTGGTAAAAGTTATTTTATTGATTCAATGCCGGAAAAATATAAAAAATAATAATGTAGATTTGGTAAAGTAATATTTGGGTTTTCGAGTTTTTTCCATTGAGAATTTTATGGGGATTTTCTATTTTCTTTTAATCTTTTCTCAAAAAAATTGCGTGAGAGTGGCTGAAAAAGTGTTCCTATAAAAAAAGATAGATCATATTTTATATTTAATTTTACATTTAACAATATTTTATTCTTATTCATGCTTAGTTAATAATATGGATACTATACTCTAAAAAATCACTTCCAATGAAAGCAAAATAAAAATAAAAAAAGGATGAGAATAAATCAAAACAATTAACAAAAAAATTGTGAGTAATATAATTTATTAAAATAATCAGTTTTTTAATAAATAGAAAATAAGGTAAAACTAGGCTCAGAGTCATCAAAATAGAACTTTTTTTGATTTTTTAAATACTTATGGTAGGAAATTATAAAGTTTTTTGCATTTTGGAATGGATATTTTTCGAATCTTTAAACTTATTTTTTTTTCATTAAAATTCATTTTATCTTTTTTATTAGAGGCATATTCTATTTAACGAGCATGAATAGCCTTTTTGGTCAAATATTTTTTTTCCTAAAATTAATAGGCTAATTTAAATATCGAATTGTAGAAATAGTTAATATTTGGAAAATATAAATAAAATTAAAAACATTTTCAAATTGCATATTTCAGAGTTTCCGTAAATATTTTATTTTTCGCGTTTTTATAAAATCATCGTTTTTCCATTTATAAGAATTAAATCGATTCAATTTTTATTTAAAAATTTCAGTAGATTTTACCGTAAATTTAATAATTTTAATGTAAAATAATTAAAACAACCCAAGTATATATAAAAAGAATTTTTTTTATCGTGGTGTAATTTTATTAGTTTAAAATCAAATTTCGAGTTTATATGAAATTTCTTCAAAATAAGGATCTATACGTAAAACCTAATGATGGCGAAAAAGGCACTATTTCAAATAATTTATCCAATAAATGGAATTCAAATGAAACAGAAAATTTATTTGTTTCTTAGATTAAAATTAAAAAAATGACGATTGCAGACAGGATAAACCATGAGATATACTAAACCAATCTTAGAAAAATATTAAATTCGAATAAACGAAAAAGTATCATATTAAACTGTGGGATAGTTGGTATTTATTAAATATTATAACAAAATAAATACCAAAAAGTTTTAATTTTCAGTTATAAATTTTGTTAATTCAAAATTGGAAATTTTGGCAGTACTGAAATCTTAATTAAAATAATGTTAAAACAAATTTTTTAAATCATAACCGATTAAAAAATGTACTTTAATGGTAATTGTCTATATATTTTATGGAGTTTTTTGGGGGGAATTTAACATCATTTTTTTTAGAGCTCGATTCTATATCCCCCCCCCCCACAAAATTAGCTGGCCTGAATCTGAGCTAAAGTTTTGTGGGGGGGTTTTTTTCTGGGAAATTAAAATTAATAAACAGATTTAATTCGTATATTCATATTTATTTTTTTAAAAAAACCCAGTGTAATTAAATAACTCTTTTTTCAATTTTTTCCCTCAGATAGAACATAAATTATTGTGAGTTTCAATATATATATTACGGTTATATAGAATCATAAATACTTATTTTAAAAATATCATATAAAATCTTCTTTACTATTTTAAATTTTATTGAGAGAAGGTGAATATTTCACACAATTTTTTATATAAGTTTATTTTATTAAGATTGATATTTTTCAATGTTTTAAAATAAAGGGTTTATACCATATTTTAAACATCTAAATTTTCAAAAATTAAAATTTTATCACTATTTAATTCGATCAAATCATTTTCAAGATCTTATTTTTATAATTACTGTGATAAATAAATAAATAAATAAATTTCAGAAATATTAGAAATTAAGCACCACTCTCTGAATAATATATATGCGGATATATATTTTTTTGTATTTTCGATGGGTTGGAAAGAAGTTTAAAACAAATACAAAATGTTTTTTAAATTTAGGAAAATATGTATATTTTGAATTTTGACGAGTAATATATATTCACATAATGTTTTATATACCGAAGGAAAAATTAAATTAAAAAGTCGAAAATTCAAAATATATAGCTTGGTGACCTTTTATTTGGAAAAAAATACTTTTGGTATATCAGTTTAATGATTTTTGAGCTTTATTTTATTAAGATTACAACTAATGATAGTTTATGCTTTTAACTGGGTGTATTTATCATTTTATAATGATAAAAGTACACAAAAGTTCAGTTAATAAAATACCTTCTTAATAGCATAATTGACGAAGAGCTCGGAGATAAATTTAAAAATAATTATAACCATATGGCCCAAGAAAGAAAAAATGAAAACAGATGATTGATAATTTTTAAATCAACCGCATTGTCCGTGGATTTTGTTTGGATAAAAATAAGCAATAATGCAACAAAGTCACAGACCTGTTTTTATTTATTTATTTTTAAAAAAAGCCCACATGTTTCTAATATTTTGATATAACCAAATTTATTTCCTTAAGGTTTTAAAAATCGGGAGAGAAAATAAGCCTTATTTCAAAGTTTTATTTCATTTTTTTATCAATGATTTCTAAAAATGGCGAATGATAAATGATTTACAACCATTAAATCAAGTATTCTATTAATAGTTTGAAGGTGGTTCATTTTTACCCAATAATGAGTATAAAAATTAATATGATCACCTAGCGAAATATTCTGACTAAAAAATAAATTCTTAGACATGATTATAGTTAATCAACCTTTTAGGGATTTAAATATAGATCTGGCCTCTATTTGCACAGCCGGAGATCTTCTATTTGCACAGCTGGAGATCTTCTATTTGCACAGCTGGAGATCTTCTGTTTGAAAATACAAAACATAAACTCACGTATAACCAGTGAGTATAACCCAATCGTCTGTTTGATGTAATATTAAGGAATTTCCAACTAAATTCCGTAATAATAATAAAAAGAACCAATTTTAAGACAAAATTTTGATAACTACTACTTTTTAAGGACTAAAGAGATGCACTCCTTAATGTTTTGTGAAGAAATTCTAGACAATGATGAGTTTATTTATTCAACGTATTTAATATGCTTATGGGTAAATTATTTAACTAAAGCAAAATTTTAGATATGGGATGGGTTAGCATGTCGAGAGACATGATCAAAGGCTAAATGTATTTAAAAAATACTTCAATAAATAACCAATTTAGATAAATGTGAGCTGGAAAGCATGTATGTTTATGGTTAGACTATAGGTTTAAATATGCATTTTACAGCTAATGATATGGATATATATGCTTTTATTTGGATTCAATTTAATGGATTATATGAAAGAAACTGGCTGGACGGAAGTGGTTTCACAAGGAAGTCGGGGACAAACTAAAGTTTAGGAAATATTTCTAGGATTTAGCCTGCTAACAATGCATATTGAACTGAGGCGGAATTTTAAAAAGCAAAGATAAGTTCTTGGAGGTTTTACTAACACAAAGGGCAATTATTCAACAAATCATGACCCTATTGATAGCGTGTCACAGACAAACCATATTTATGCTACTTTCTATAAAGACCGAAAATATAAAAATGAGATTTTAGCCATTCTGAAACAAGGGTCTAAAAGCTATGCAAACTGAACGAGCATAGACGATTAGATTAGCTGTGAGGTGTAGCACACTTTTTCCCAATGGTTATCATTTTAAAGGCATAGATGGCGTAATAAATCAAAGCGAGTAATTAAAACCACATTCACGCAAGCACTGAATAATCAAAATAGACCTTTTTTTTTTGTAACACGAAATAATAAACCAAATGGTGTTCATTATTTTGTTTTTTCACAGCGTATCAAAACAAAAGACAGATCAAGATCGCGTACCTTGTACTCTAGCAAAAACAATTTAATTGGCTATAATAAAGCTGTTTTGTCAACATATTTGGTCTGTCCTCACCAAAATGCATTGCATTGCCATTGCAAATGGTGCGTTAGCTCTAAATTAAATTTTACTATATGCAGTAGATATCGGATTAAGTCCGCGTTTTGAAAACCATTTTTTGAATGAGAATTAGGTTGTTATGCTAACAATGTCCGAGCGAATGTATGGAGCTTAATTTTTCAATTGTATCCAATTATAAATCAATAGAAAATGAATTTAAACCTTTACCATTTGATAACAATAATGGATATTAACCCTTTCCGGGCCCAAATTTGTGCCATTCCCCTATTTGCGTATATTTACAATTACAATTGGTTCAAAAATATGATCAGCCCAATAGTATACAAATAAAATTAAACTAATAATAACATTAAGAGAAAAGTGAAAGCCATTTTTTGTACCATCGCCCCTGAAAGAGTTGAATCAACTCCTATTCCAATACTTTAATTGGGTACATTAAAACATGTCTCCTAACTTTCTTATTATTTACACAGCTGAAAATATGTAGGTGCATTAATGATATTAGAAGATAATTGGTCTAAAAATAAAATTGGGGATAATGTTCCCAAAAAGGAATAAATGTTAAAATTTATTCCGAATTTAGATATATATTAGCCAAAAAGCGCTCATAAAAATGTTAGGAGAATATTGGGCTTGGCCTATAATTATCGCTTTAAAAAAATTCAGCTTCTTAAACAATAGATATTTTTTGGACAAAAGTCAATTGCGGAAATGATAAAACGCGCACTTAATCCGATATATACTGTGGCCAGCTATTATATACTTTACTTATTTTTCCGTGAAGAAAATGTTTATTCCAATGAGATAATAGTTATAAAAAAGGGCTAATACTAGCCTATATATAAATGACTGATTTAGTGATGACGAATAAATTAATAATATGAAAATATATAGTGGAATCAACCTATAAGGTTTATATTCTTGCAAGTACATTTCGCTTTTTTTTAGATCAAAGCATATGCTAATGGCTCTGACACTTGAATGATTGTGATTTACGGTATAATTTCGAATTATTTATTGTTAATCATTTTTAACAAATAGTTTATAGGTAAAAAATTCCAGCCGATTATATTAAATAAAAATAGCCAACTGTAGCCATTGTTATTCGTAATCACATTACTAATTAGATATTCAGCTGATAATAGCCTAAATTTATTGGATAAAAAATAATATATAAATGTCCCTTTTTTAGTTATAGGGGTCAAATATAAAATATAAAATGACCAATAGATTTTCTAAAAATTGAATTAAACCAATAATATTGTGATTTTTTATAAGGGCTTGGTAATTCAAAATCAGAGGTATAATTACCGGTGTGGACAGCTAAAGGCTATTTTTAATGGATAGCAAGATCTGGTAAATGGGAGAGAAGTGTGAGGGGAGGGTATGAGGAGGTATCCAGCGAGTGGAACCAAAAATATCCAATGAAATGCGAAAAAAATCCTCTGAAAAATAACACGCTTTGAGATTTCCAAGCTGATTATTAATCGATGGCATACAAATAGACCAGAGAAGTGAAAAGTCTACCACCAATAAACAGGAGAGGCTCGCTATAACTTGATGTAGAATAATCTAAATATCCGCAGAAAATTTTTTTACGACACAATTTACTGCTATACTCCACTTAGGTATATTTCATATTTGATACTTTCGAGCCTTCTGATTTTGAATTTCATTCCGGTCATTGTAAGTTCAAAGCCCATCCTTCCTAAATCTTGACTGTGTTATTTCAAGACCCTTTCCAATCTCTATACATCCCTCTTTTTGCTCAGTTTCAGCTTGATTATCATACTCGACTTTAATATTCTACTTTACTTCGCAAGAACTTTCTTACATTTGGGTTTACATATTATTTTAGATATCTTTTCGACCTCCGAACTTCCATCCCTTCAAAATATTTTATTATTCTGATTTAATCGTTTCTGATTATCAATCTATTTGGAGTTTTCATTTAAAATCAATTGCACATCCTGAAAACATAAAATTCACACCACCTTATATATACTATAATAAGAGGTATTTGTTTTAAAAGTCTTTTTTTTTATTATATTTCATTCATTATTTGTCCCGACATCTTGATTAAAAAAGCTCATCTCTCTACTAAGATCAAACAAGTAAAATGGCCGAAGAATCCTTTGATGTTAATGATATTATACGCAAATTGCTGGAAGGTTAGCATCTGAATCCTTCTTACTCAACAGTTCTCTTTTTCCTTTTCTCATTCTTGTTTTTTTCTTTAATATAGTCCGTGGTTCCAGACCAGGAAAAAATGTCGAATTAATGGATTCAGAAATCAAGTGGCTTTGCGTTACTTCAAGAGAGATATTCATTAGCCAGCCAATACTTCTTGAATTAGAAGCTCCCATAAAAATCTGTGGTACATCATCTTTTTTATTTCTCTTCCTCTGTTTTTAGCTGTGTTTTTGTTTTTATTCAGTTCTGATTTTTCTTAACTCTTTGCTTTCTTTTCTCAATTTTCTTTTAAATATGTTTTTAGGAGACATCCACGGCCAGTATTACGATCTGCTGAGATTGTTCGAGTACGGCGGTTTCCCACCCGAAGCAAATTACCTATTTCTTGGTGATTATGTTGATCGGGGTAAACAATCACTTGAAACCATATGTCTTTTGCTTGCATACAAAATCAAGTACCCTGAGAATTTCTTTATTCTTCGTGGAAATCACGAATGTGCTAGCATTAACAGAATTTATGGTTTCTATGATGAATGTAAGCCTAAATTCTTGTTTTTTTACAATTATCAACTTGTTTCCAATCTAGTGAATTGGCCCTCATTTTCACAAACACTCTTGCTTTTTAGTTGTTATCTTTTCTTTCCTAATCTGTATTAAATAATTTCAGGTAAACGAAGGTATAACATTAAGCTATGGAAAACTTTCACTGATTGCTTCAACTGCTTACCAATTGCCGCTATTATTGACGAAAAGATCTTCACTATGCACGGAGGTTTGTCCCCCGATCTAGTGAGCATGGATCAAATTCGTCGTATAATGAGACCAACTGATGTTCCTGACACTGGTCTTCTTTGTGATTTACTGTGGTCTGATCCAGAAAAGAATGTTACTGGTTGGAACGAAAATGATCGAGGTGTTAGTTTTACTTTTGGACCAGATATTGTGCATCGTTTCCTTCTCAAACATGATTTGGATTTAATATGCCGTGCTCACCAAGTTGTGGAGGACGGTTATGAATTTTTCGCAAAACGCCAATTGGTTACACTCTTTAGTGCTCCAAACTATTGTGGTGAATTCGACAATGCCGGTGCAATGATGAGTGTCGATGAGACTCTAATGTGTTCTTTCCAAGTAAGTCCAATTTTTAGAGCAAATATAGTGTCTTTATTATTTAGCCTTTTATTCAGTGCTATGATCTAATTTTATTTATTTTAATTTTCTTAGATATTGAAGCCTGCCGAAAAGAAATCCAAGAATTCTGGTTATGCAAAGCCTAAAGCATCTACTCCTCTAAAAAACAAAAAAAAAACTAAATAATCATTGGAACTCTCCCTAACATCCTCTAACATATCCACCAAATCTACCTCTTTAATTCACCCATGACCCTACAAGCCGATTCTACTCAAAATTACCCCTCTTTTTCTTTTTTATTCTTTTTATATCTGTTTACTTTCTTTACTGACAATGATATTATACATTTCCTTAAAGCAATTAATTGGTAGATTATTCTAATTTTCAAATCGATGCGATCTTAATTTCATCTTTTTTAATACTTGAGAAAATTCAATCATGAACTGTATATATATTTTTTAAGTTGCTATGCATTTTCTTATCTCTTTCGTCTCCATGTATGTACGAAGTGATCCAATTTGCTGCATTTTGAAATTATCTATATATCAATAGCAAAATGTCGACCAATAAGTGTTGATTTATTCGAGTTGAATCAAAGTAGCATAAATATTGGCTATGAAGATGGCACAAAATAGACCACTGGAAGTAAAAGGGCTAAAAAATTAAAGTTTGTGACTCCAACGAAGTTTAGAATATTTGGGACTTTTTCGATAAAGCGAGTTTTTTGTAATTGAGATTTTTTTGGAATTTACAAAATTTACAAATTAAAAAACAGGTTTAATCAATAAAATTTGATATTGAAGTTTGAAAAATATTTTTATTATGAAATCTCTAAGTGGAGTTGGGACATTTTTTACCACCAGCTAACGGGGCCTAAACCATCTTCTGTCATTGAGCAGGTAAGCAAGTAGGGCGGAACGTATTGGGTGGTTTGCAAATCGGCTGGTGCTAACGGGCTATTACCACCATTTAGAATGCTATGGCTTTGGTTTGGGTTAGTCACTGTTCCTAGCCTATTTTCTGCACCAAATCCGCCACTGGGAGGAGGATCAGTAGCCAGTTGGCTATGTTGTTGGTTCCCACTGGCAGGGTTTCCACCAGTTTGATGGTCACCAGCGGTTGTACGCTGTACGTTTGAATCTATAAATGTCCCTTCAACAACCCGTAGCTTTATCTTTTCGTCAATATCGAGGTAAAAGTCTTGGCCTTCATACTTCCACACAAAGACGCCCTCTACCGCATCACTATTATATTATATTACATTTTTTAAATGTTAAATTGTAGTCAATTAGTTATTTAAATAAATAAAGATATTTTGAATTCTTTTTAAATTTAAGGGCCAACAAAAAATAAAATAATATAGTGTTCTTTTATGATTGAGAGTGTTTTGAGAAAAATACATTATTTGCTTTCTCTATAATTTTTCTTTTGGAACAATTTTATAAATGATGCTTACTATTCGGTTCCAGCTCGTAATAAGTCTTTTGGGATCCATATATCGGAAAAAAATTGTAATGAAGCTATTTGACATTTACCAGAAAAAAATATTTATAAACGAGATATAATAAACAATTTTTTTTTTTTTTGAAAAAAATAGAGATTTCTACCTTTTATTCCGTTGGGATTACAGCTATTAATTTTTGCTTCAATAATTTCCCCCCCAAACGGCCTAAATACAATCAACCTGAATTCAACTATAATTTAAATATTATAGGAGAATAAAGTAATTTTTTTTTATAAAACATATATCAGCATGAACTGTTTAGTTAATCAAGCCAAGAAAAAAAAAATAAGGGTTTCAACAGTTAGCGAATAAGACAAAAATTAAAAGTACCCATAGTCCACGAGCTTCCTTCGGAATGTTGGATAAAACCTTCATCCATTTCAATAATATCAAAAACCCTAATTACTAGCCCAATCTGATGTATAACCTAAAAAAGTGTAAAACATCGATTAAAATATTATATTAAATTTTATTGATTCGGAAAAGGTTTAAAGATAGTAGAGTTATTTGAAAGTCGATTCTTGAAGGTAATACAGGGATTTTAAAAAGGTACCTTATTCGCATATTTCTTATTGATCTCTTCTCTAACTGATTGCAGCCGTGTTTTGCCGAAATTCCATGGTCTAGTTCTGATGTTATCGCTTATTGTAGTCAACACAAACATTTTTCATGGGTATTAAATTTTTAATGTTCTATGGAGTTTTTGATCCTTTAACTTATATACATGCCCTAATAGAGCTCGAATCGAGATTCAAAAGGTGAATCCAAATAAAAATTAAAATCAGGTTGATCTAAAAATGAAATATATTATTTTTCATGTAATTCGCGCGATGAATAATTTATTGAAGTTTCTTGGTGATCAACTATAAGTCTTTAGTATATCTCATTTTTATTTTTTTTAAGAAAAAAATTCAAGTACAAATTTTTTGATTTTGAGAAAATTTGAAAAAAATGTGATGATAATAAACTAAAGAACTAATGGACTGTGAGCCAATGAATCTGACATATGATGTATTTGTCCAATTATTTGTTAAATATCTACGATTTAGTCACCAAATTTTCAACCCTTTCATATCTAGAGGCATAGAATTCTGACTGAGCTCTAGCCAATAAATATATGAGTAAAATGTGAAATTCTGAGTATAAATAATATATTGG
The DNA here is from genome assembly GCA_001953115.1 of Smittium mucronatum. Lineage (NCBI taxonomy): Eukaryota > Fungi > Kickxellomycota > Harpellomycetes > Harpellales > Legeriomycetaceae > Smittium > Smittium mucronatum. The sequence continues at coordinate 7,359 of LSSL01003258.1, read as the reverse complement.
CTATACTGATTTTTTTTTCTGCAAATAGTATTAAGTTGTCATCAAGTATAAGATTTGGTAATATTTAGTCTTTTGTATCACGGAATTTTATTGTAAGATGGTAATATTTAGTCCCTTAAATAATATACTCTTCATTGATTAGTAGAAAGCCTCATTTAAAATATTTGGACCAATGATGTAATTTCGGAAAATTAAACTCGTTAGTCACACATTTATTGTCATTTTTCAGTGGAATAGGAAAGTTACCTACTTGATTATTGCTGCTGTTAATGTATTCTTTTAGTTACAACCTCCAAAACTAATAATTGACAAGATAAGGAGAAAAATTATGCGCTGATTAGTTTTAATAAACTGTGCATATTGGAAGATTATTTTTGAAACCAGGCACTTGTCAGTTAAAATTTTACTACCCCCATAATTAGGAAACTCGAGAAATATTCAAAGAAAGCTTGATAAGCGAATCAATGAGCTAATTTTTACATATGATTGTTTCAATTCGTAGTAGATATTATGGTTATTTTATTAGGGTCATGTTTTATTAGATTTATTGGCTGATGCCCATAATTATCCTGTAATAAAATCTAAATGAAATATTGGCCAATAGATCCATCAATAAGAAAAAGGAATGAGTTCATAAACAATCTCCCTTATTCGTAATTTGGAAATCCATTTTTGATGATATAGTAGCTTATTGGGTAAATAGATCGAAAAAACCAAAGGGATTTTTATTTACTGAGAAGGTGCGTCAAAGTTACTGATTTCGGGGTATTTTCAGTATTAGTTGGCTTATTGGTTTTAAAAGCAAAGCGTTGGCCAATAATAACAAAGCAATAAAAAAGATTCTCTTTGTAAAGAATATCCCTTTTATTTTGTACGGATTTTGCAAAGAATATCCCTTATGAGGAAAGTTTGGATTTATACTAATAGAAACAAAGTTTGATCAAGTCTAAAAACGATTAAATTAGGCGCATTGATGCCTCTATTTGTTGAGCGAGTATTAAGACCTAGATTGACGTGTATTTTTATAATTTATAATTTTGGATTAAGGCATTTCTTTGTTTGAGGCATTGGCTAATCAAAAAATGTTTTGCTTTTCTATTGTCTTTTTGAGATTGTGTAAATATGATGTAAACAACACTGGCCATTAATAGTGAGTATATTTTGTTTAGAGCGATTCAGCTGAAAATGGCTGATATGATTTGATAGTGATGTACGTTAAATGCAAATAGATTTTGGAATGCGTATGTAACAACAAATAAATTATGCACGAAGGGACACTTCTCAAAAAAAATAAAATATCGCCCTTTTCTACATGCGGACGAGCTGCTTTTTGTAATAGTTACTTCTACTTCCGTGCAGCTTCTAAGTATCTTTGATCACCAACTATAAAAAAAACACATTACTAGCTTTATTGTAGTATCTCTTGATTTTTTAAACCAAACTCACTTTATCATTATTCTTTCCTATTTTTCTTCTATGGATTACAATAGGGTAATATTCAAATATAGTTTTCTTGATGGCCTTTTTTTTCTTTTTCACATCTCATTAATTTTCTTTCCCCATTGCCATTTTTTTAGCATTTAATACAACTTTACCGTTTTTTATTTTTTTTTTAGATCGGGAACTCCCAAGATCTGCAGGAAAAGCTTCTACCTTTAATATCCACTTTGCAAAAAGATGAAAGCGAGGATACCTGGCTTCAATTAGAAACTGCTACTAAGAATTTTACCTCTTTGGTTAATGCTGGTGCTTGTAATTACCCCATAACTTTGTCCAAGGTTAAAGAAATTCACGAAAGTCTTGGCCATTCAATACACACCGAGAGAACCCGCTTAAGTGGTGCTACTGTGGAGTTTTTGGACGCTCTTGCTAAAAATTCTGGTCTCGATTTTCAACCTTTGTCCTCCCTGTTTATCAATGATTTGGTTAAATTGTGTGCAAGAACGAATAAAGTTTTTACCGTAAGAGGTGTTCGCTGCCTAGAATCAATATTCATTTACTCCAGATGTTTTGAACACATTCCTCTGATTTGTGAATACTCCTCTAAAGATCCCAGCAAGTTCCTTAGGAGAAATGTTTCTAAGGTTCTCCTTACTATTGTTGAGAGTGATCGTGTAAAAGATTTTTCAGATTCAAAGCGAAAAGATGATCAAGGATTGAAGCCTTACTTTGACATTTTAAACACCACTATATCTCTTCTAAATATCGATGCTGATGTAGATGTAAGAACTAATGCTAAGAGCATTTTCTATTCTTTCTCCAAAAGATTCCCTGAAAATAGGGATGCTCTTATATCTAAGCTAGATCCAGTCGCCAAAAAATACTTAAAGATTCAATCATCCTCTAAAGTAGATAATCCTAGTAAGAGCTTTTCCAAAATTTCCATTTCTTCTCAAAATATCACTTCCAAGATTCCTAACTCTCGAATTGGAATTTTGAATTCTATAAGGTCAAAATCTAATTTGGAAAGCACTACTCTTCTAAAAGAGATCCCCATAGACAAATCAACTTCTAAAGACCAAGAAATTCAACAGTCCGGTGATGAAATCAAGATTTATAAGCCCCAGCCTGTTCGCAGAATAGCTGCTAGTAATCCTGGAGAAGATTTAGATTCTAAATCAAACCCTTCATTTGAAATGAAAAATAATTTAACTGCTGTTAGGAGGGAACCCGTTAGACTTAAAACCTTATTTAATCAGTCCATTGTTTTTAATGATCCAAATGGTCCCGAACACGTCTCTAAAACCACACCTAAAGTCATTTCAGTTGATAATGTCAATGATAATACACCTCTAGCATCCATCTCTAATCCATCTATAGGTTCAAAATCTGAAGCTTCTATAGAGTCCAAAACAGAAACTCTTTCCTGTGATGTTGATATCGAAGGATCTATAAGCAACAATAAAGTGGAAGAAGGACAACTTCATACTTTAGATACAACCAGCAATAAGTTTTTTGATTATGCCCCTGTTTCATCTCTTAATCAAGAGGTGTCTGTCAATACCGCAAAAGCAGGGCCGCTACCAATTAACGCGGATAAAAAGAACCTATCTTCTTTTGGTTTTAAAGATTCTACCTTAATGCCTAGGAAAAGGTCCATTGATGAATCTTTTGATTCCAACCAAAATTCAAAAAATTTCAAATTGTTTACCGGAAGAATCCACAGTGTTAGAGCCAGAAAACTGCCAGTTTTCGGTAGATCACTGCAACCTGTTTACATCAGTCCAAGAGCTCAAAAATTATTGCCAAAAAAGCTGGCTCCGTTGGCTCCCGAAATCGTTCCCGAAATTGAATCTATTAAAGCTAAGAATAGAAATAGAGAGATTCGTAGATTGACAATCATAAGAGCTCGGCAATTAGCCGGAGTTAAAACAAGAAAGTCAAGTATGACTGGATTGGTTTTGAATTCTTACCGAGACTCAATTCTCCCAAGTATGTCTGATCGGATATCCAAACAGTCCGTTGCAAAAAAATCTAATTCTATCGAGGCACATAAATCTATACCCAGAAACCCCATACCTTCATCTGTATCTAGAAAAAATAGGAAAAATGTCGATCTTAGCGTCCCAAGCTACTTGAGGCCTACTGCCTCATCTACAGGAAGAAATAAGGAGCTTAAACCCTATTTAGGCCATTCCAGTAATATCGCTAGCCAAAAGAAGATGATATCAAAACGTAAGGCAGATCTTGAACCATCAGCCAATATTGATCAGGAGAATTCATCCATTAATGCTAATTCTTTAGTAAATAAAGCCAAACCAGCTACAATAGATTTGTTACAGAACCAAATGGATGTTATACTACCTTCTGAGAATAAGAAAATAGAAATCAATAACGAAGGCCAATTGACTGAATTAGCTGCCCAAATTGAACATGAAATAAGCACACCTGATGGAAACAGCAGCCCTCAGATTCGAGAAAACCACGATTCTCAAACTATTAAATCTGGTAGCGATTTAGAGATTTATAATAATGCCCAAACTGATATTCCGTTAAACTCTATATCTTCCTTCCCCACCCATGGTCAAGATTCTGATGATAGATCTATTATCTTATTGGATAAAATAGATGATAATAACTTTATTCCAAATACAGAGCCAGCTGATCATATTAACGAATTAACTAGTGATATCAAGAAAACTTCAAATTATGAAGAGTCAAATATATTGGAGTTCACTTCAAAAATTATAGATAGTCAATCAATTTTAAATTTATCTGAAAAAATTGACGAGATAAACAATTTTACTAATCAAGTAGACAAGGATACAGACGAATCCACTTGTAATGGGTCTGAAAGCTCCCAGTTTTCAAATGAAGAAAAAATGGAACATATTCAGCAACCGATCGACGACGGGGATAATTTGAATGCTTCAGAGACATCTTTTTTACTACCAGTGGTTAATTCCGGTATTCTGTAATATTTAATCATTTTTTTCTTTAAAAAAATCATTAACTTATCCCAAAATCTCGTGCTTTGGTTATGTGATGATGCTACTCCTCTAACTTATTTTTCATTCTTTTTGAAGTCTCTTGGAGATGAATTAAGTTTTATTTTTGGGTTGGGGTTAATTACAAGACTACTTTAATGTGAAATGAAGCGGTCCATGAACGTTTTCTACTCAATATCCACACTTTTTTCGGGAACTTCTATTCATCATCAGATTAGATTTTATTTTCAAATTGTTATACAAAAGTAATAATATTTTTTAATGATCAATTTTTACTTAATTTGATTTTTATCTTGTATTGTTACTTAATAAATCGATTAGATTTACAGCAAACCAAAAAAGTAGCATTTAATTTAAAATTATATTCTAAAACAATTAAAAGAGTAAAATATGATCAATTAATAAAAAAAAATTAGCAGGACTTAAAGCTAGACAAGTGGAATTCAATTAAATTATGTTTAATAAAGGGAAAGCATCAATTAATAGTAAGGCCAATTATTTTATTGCTTTATTTATCTATTGTCAATATATACAACCAAAAAAATACATTTCTGTCAGTTCTTAGTCTTGGGGTTAAATCTTTGAAGTGGTTAATAAAAAAATTTGCGAACTTCTAGGAAATATATACATAAATCAATGTTTTTGGTCGATTTTTTTTTATTTTCCAATTAAAATCAAAAAAAGGAAAAGAAATCTACATGGATATTTTTTTAAATTAGCCTTATTGGAAAATAAAAGTAACCATAAATTATCCCCTAATTATTTTTAAATCTCCCCTAAAATTATATATATATATATTAATTGTATACTTTTTGAAATATCAAATCGAAACTTTTCAGTTATTTTTCATCCTACAAGTGGTTAATTTGCAAGCAAATTTTCGATATATGTTTTTTGCACATATCTATAAAATCAATTTAACGGATGATTAATGTACTCTAAACCTTTTCATATTTCTCAATTCGATGAAAATTTCGACCAATGAAAATAATTTTACTTTTTTTTCTCAAATCGTTTATTTAAACGATAAAAATTAGCCTAAATTTAATGAAGAATTCTTAAAGCTAACAGGAACTATAAAAAAGCACAATAAATGAATAAAAGAACATATTTTTGATGTTTATACATCTTTCGAAAATATGTATTCAGTATTTTTTATCATATCTTAATGATTAGAAAATCGAAATCCGATACTTTTGACCAATAACTGTAATTTTAATAGATGGGCCGATAAATACTTCAAATTTTTGACAATTTATGCCAGTGGATGACATTTTTTATTTCCCCCCCCAGGTAATAAGCTGACAATCTAAGCTGAGGTCTGATATTTTTTATGAGCGAAAATGGGATTTTGAAACAAATTAATAGTAAGGTTTTAAATTCCAATCAAAAATAACAATCCAATTTAATAAATAACCTTATAATTAGAAAACCTAGGCTAATTTTTTTTCATTTGGAATCTAAAATAACATATGCTTTTCTAAGAAAAATGAAAAGGATAGAGAAAAGAAATATTCTTTTGAATTTAGCCCTCTTATTTCAAAAAAGTTATAGTTTTAAAGTTATTCAGGCAAGTTACAATAAAAATAATAATCAGAAATACTAATATAGGTAACATTATTTGATATTCATTAGATCATCAATTTAACTGTATTTGCTTTATTTGATATAAGCTAAAGATACTCAAGTTTTTTTTTTCAAAAAAAAGCGGATAAATACCTTAGAAAATTTACATAGAGCACCCATAACTATTTTGGAAAATTTTATATCGGATTTTTTTTAAAAAACGATTATTCTTTACGAATTTTTGCCAAAAAAAAATCAAAGGCTCTACCCTAATATTTTACCTCGATCTATACAAATTTAGACTGTTGATGTAAGAATGCACCGTTCATACATAGTTTATATTAAAATTATTTATTTTTACTTCATAAAGCAACATTTATTATTCTTATCATTTTTACAAATAATTTTTTTTTCCAAAATAACAATTTTTTAATTTTCATCAATGTTCTTTACTGTTTCGTGGGGGATTTTTTTCATTTATTGGATTGATATTAGAAAAACAGAAAAAAGTTTATTGAATATATAATTGAATATAGCAATTGATTATTTTAAAAAAATTATCTATAAAAACTTGAATTCTTTTTAATTTTCCTTGGTATTCCAGCTTTCTTTCTTTTTGAAATCAAATTTATGCTCAATATATCAGCTCTTTTGATTAAAATCAAAAAGTAATATACGTAAACAAATTTTTTCGTTTTCGAAAATTACTTTCACCAACAATAAGAATTTTCCCAAGTTCTGATGTTTTTTTTTTGGGAGTGTAAATTTCGTTTTTTCAAAAAATTGCATAAAAGAATCAAAATTTTCAAAATTCAACGTTTTAAACTTGTTTTATATACATTATATTTCTATTTTGTTAATGTTAGATTCAGATACACCAAAAAATTATTTCTTCATTATTTCCAACAAGTTATTTTTTTTTAATGAGATTTCATCATATTCAATACTTCCGTATCGAGATGAATACGACTTTTTGTACTCTTCGACTTTTTTTTTTATAAATAGATAAATTCATTATACTTGAGGTTTTTTATCCTGAATTTTTATCCTTAACCGTTCTATTAAATCGATCTATTGAGTTGTTTGTAGAAGAACAAAAAATATATTGAATATTCATACCAATTATTATTTTTTCCAATTTTTTTTCTGATAATTATTTCATAAAATAAAAGTCGTCCCAATTAATATTAAATATTTTTTTCACATTTTCGAAAAAATCTCTATTCAAAGTCAACTCTGTTTTGCATATATAATTATTGATTATATCCTTCATTGATACCTTGAACCAATGCTCATTGGGTACGGAGCCGCTAGAGCGACAGATGGGAGTGGGATGAAATTTGAT
>LSSL01003256.1:0-12437 GCA_001953115.1 Smittium mucronatum | reverse complement strand
AATAGTAGAGACAGCGCACAGCGATTCGGAGGACAGCGATTCCAGAGGAGGACCATCTAGAAACAGGAGGAACCGGTCGTTTAGCACAGCTGAGACATAGTATAGTGCACAAGTCAAGCGTATGACAGTCAGAAGGATCTCAGTGTCTAACAGCTATTTGTAGGAAAGCCATGTTGATCAATCCCAGGTTTGGGTAGGAGCCTAATTTTATCAATCCTGTTAGAAGTAGGCTCTGACTAGGAGCTCAGTAGATTCAATGAACAATAGTTCGTTGATAAAGAGCTTAATTCTTGACTGCACGTAACTTCAGTCATCCAGCCTACTTGAAGCAATGCCAGGGGGGGTCTTTCGGTTGGTAGATTGAACTCTTTTCCCGTAGGTACGCAGCCGGTAGTCCAGCAGAGAAACTTATTGTAGTTAGGATAATGGTCTTTTCTATACGATTTTTTTTTTCATATTTTTTAGTATAGTTTTTAATGACATTATCTTACAATAAAATTCCGTGAAAAAAAATAAAAATAAAAATAATTAGGAGTTACAAGGGATATTATAATATACGTATGGCTTGAGAAAGAAGAAATATAGGATTAATTACTGTTTTTTTTAGTTTAATTATTTCACTAAAATGAATTAATTAATTAATATATATAAAATAAAAATATGAATTCATTTATCTATTGATTAAAATAATCTTAAATATTTTTTATTCCTTTTGATAGACATCTGATTTAAAATATTAACTTTGCATAACATTATTTGAAAAAAAATTACTTATACATTATTTCAACCTTAAAATCGCTGCGGATATTTCTAACAGATTCAGAAAGATGATTTTTTTTGGAAAAATATCATTCTCATACCATAATTAAATTAAGAAATTTTTATCTTACTATAACTGGAGTTATTTTTCAAGTTTTGAAGGAATTAAACAGTGTATATATATTTTTTTTTGATTTTTTATGAGAATTATATTTTTAAAAAGAGTGAGTAGTATGAAAAATATTCTTGACCTAAAATCTACAATTTTTTTTCAGAACTCTTAATTTTCAAATCTTTTGGGATACTATTGCTATTATTATTAATTCTATTTATATAATAAAAATTATGAGACTCTTTTAAACCATTAATAAATCAAGGCTATATAAAGAAGAGAAGAGTCATAATATTTCAAAAAAAATTGAATTATTATTATTATAAGACTAAATTTTCTTACAAATAATTGAAATTTTACTAACAGACTTTTTTATTAATTAAAAAAATTATTTTATTTTGACTGATATTTCTATAAAAGTGGCTAATTTGGCACATCCGTGCCTAGATTCTGTTTTTTTTTCTTGAAAAACTGGAAGCCAGATCAACAATTTGTCGGTTTTTTTTACTGCTTTGGATTTATATTTGATAACTTGCAAGATTTTTAAAATTTATCCCTTATATAATTCCGATAAACTGTCAGAAAATGTGGACCAATTATCGAACTTGATACAAAAATAATATAATATAATAAGAGACAAAAATTCTCCACCTCATAATATTTCAAATAATATTTTCTAATTTGATGATTTATTTTTTTTATAAATTGAAAATATATTATCATAAATATGGAGTAATGTATAAGGAATTTTAGTAATTAATTATCCCACTTTCTCCGAAATGAGGCCAAAATTTTTAAAATAAAGATTCATTTTCTTTAATAATATCTACTAAAACATTGATTAAAAATTATATTTTAGTCCAATAAGTTTAAAGTAGTCCAAAAATAATATTTATTTGGTGAACTGACTCATTAAAAAAAGCTTATTGATTTATTTATACAAATAATTTTTTCATTTATTTTTTTCTAAAGCATTTAAATAAATGGTGTTTAAAAACTAGTTGATATGTATTTTAACAATTTCAGTGATGTATTAAAATTAACAAATTTTTTTTTGCTTAATTTTTTGAATGAAAAACTCACATAATCCCTCTTCATTGATTATAATTTGACATAATTTAAATTTATAACTCCAATTTTTTTTTCGATATACCTCTTTTATTTACCTCAAAAATCTGATTTCGATGCTCAAAATTCTGTCACCATAAGTATCAATAGGTTTGTAAAAGAAAAAATTAGATATTAATCTTCAATTTTTTTTTTGATTTTTATCACTCAAGTGCACTAATTTGCATTTTTTATTAGTGTGTCATAAAACAAAATTATCACTATCAGAAATTATCATAAAAAATTTGCCGAATATCTTTACAATATGGTGATTATGGTACGAATTTTTTTTGAATTTACGCATATTTATTAGTTGAAAATATGTTTATATTACTATTTAAGTTAAGTTCAAATGTTTTTTTAGACAGATTCAGAACAAAATAAATGTAATCTGGAAATTTTCTGGAAATTTGAAATAAGATTGACGGGTTTGGGCTATTTTTACTATTTTTATCCGCGATTTTAGGGAATATTCCAAAAATAATAATTTTTTTTTACCACTGTACTAATTTTTTTACATTTTTGATACTATATTAAGCTAACGGTGTAACCCAGGTATTTAAATATGTTAAAGGCTCTACATTGGATATAATTTCTAATAAAACAAAATAGTTCCGAGTATTTAAAATTTTTTTAAAAGCGTTGCATTAATTAGTTATAATGTCAAAAATGGACTAGAAATGCTATAATATGTTTATTTTGTAAAAACGTGCTCTATTGAATAGATTATATTAATTTCAAAATAAGCCTCTTTTTCAAATAAGCATAAATTTTTCAATTAAACGCGTTTTATTCAAAATTATTACTTTATTTTTTTCTTATAATGATTTTTAATATTTGAATCAAATCAGGCCTAGATTTCCAAATTAGAATTTAAAATCTGCAAATCTGCAGATTAGATTTTTTTGTATACATTACTAGAAATAAAATTATAAGCATATGTGATTTTGGTATTTCAATCTAGGGTCTAAAATCTAATTTCCGTAAGCTTTATCAAGAAAAAACTAACAAAAACGTTATATTTTATTTTAAACGCGTTTTAAACCAAATTTTTTTTATAAAAAATAATATGGAGGCTCTGTTTTTTGTTAAAGGCTTGGATCAATTAAACAGAATTTTTATTTAAAAATATCCTTGTTTTTATTTTTTTTCAAAAAAATTATCTTTATCTTTTATTCAGCAATTTATGAAGCTATTGATATGAATAAAAATTACAAAAAGACTAAAAAAAAATGATACAAATTCGTATTTTTTGTTATCGTACAGTTTACTTATAGGCGTCAAATCGTTGCCGAGAAAATTTGCGAGTTATACACAGAAGTCATGATTATATTGATGCATCTCTAAAAAATTCTCATTTTATTTTTTGTTACGCACAGCAATTTCTTTTAGTTTTTAGAAAAAACTTGTATCTCTAAATAAAGCCTTAAAAAAATTATTTTGATAAAAAATAGGATTAATTTAATAAATTCCATCTTTTTTTTAATGGGAGTTATTTTTAATAAGCTTAATGAAAATGGATGGGAAGTAATTATAAAGTTAATAAATCATATATTTGAAAAAATAATTAATTTTGAATAAAGCCCGTTTAGTTAAAAAATTTATCTTATTTGAAAAAGAGGCTTATTTTCAAATTAATATAATCTATTCAATAAACCATGTTTTTACAAAATAAACATATTATAACATTTCAGTGGATTTTTGACATTATAACCAATTAATGCAACACTTTTAAATTTTTTTGAAATAATCGGAACTATTTTGTTTTATTTGAAATCATATCCGATGTAGAGCTTTTAACGCCTTTAAACGCCTAAATTGCATTTTTAGCCTATTTTTTCAAGTAAGCTATCAAAAATAAAATGAAAAAATCACAATTTTAGTAAGATAGCCCCTGTTAAAACGCATATTTGGAATATTGTAAGTTTATTTTTTTCATCGAAAATCTTTTGATCGATAATTAAAAAAAAAAATCTCCTTCTCACATGAAGTTTTCTACCTTGGAAAAAAAATATATATATTATCAGCTTATTCCTAAATAAATACAGAGTAAATTTTTTATTTATTTCCTCAAGTAATTTATAAGCAACAGAAACTCTCTTCCAAAATTCTTTCTCCATTCTAAAAATAAAACTGACTTAATCAAACTTCTATATTATTTTCCAGAATTAGTTTCTCCAATAATATTCTTAATACAACAAAATGTAAATGGGATTTTTTACAAATGATGTGATGAAATGTTTTTTATTGATTATAAGCCCAAATATTTAGAGTTCATATTTACAGGAATCGCTTGTTTATATATTTAATACATCATTTTTTTACTCTATTTTAAAAATTTATACTTATGCTTAATATTCAAAAGCATTCTCTGAATATATATCATTAAGGTCAGTAAATACTTTTAATAGCTTAATAATTTTCTATTAAGCAAAAAAATAATAATTTCTCAGTGGCTAAATATCCATGAATAAATTTAATGAGTTTCATTTTCGTGATAAAAACCTGAATATGGCGTTTGAATTGCTTTATCCCCTTATAACAATAAATAATGAAGTAAATACCCATAAAATATTTATCATTTAACAAATTTGATCAATATGTAACTTTTAAATATATATGTGGGGGGGGGGGTTCCTGGATCAAGGATATATTTTCTTCTAAGTGTTATAGATTCAAAGGATTTTCTCTGCACGTATCTGACTGAACTGGATTCTGGAAATTTTGATGTCTTTTTGAGTCATTTTTGTTTGCTAAAGTTGGTGATTTGTTTTATAAAGTTATTGATATTGATATTGATATTGATATTTTTATTGATATTGTTATTTATTTAATTTTCTTTTACATGTTTTTTTTGCTAAGGTTTGTTTTATTTATTTATTTGAAAAAAAATTAAAACTAGAAACTATAATAGTATTATAGATATTAAAATTGTCTGGAAACGGATTTATTTTAGTAAAAGTTGAGAAATACTGTGCGTATTATTTTAATAAATGACGTTCAGAATTCTTCTGTTAAATTCTCGTCGCTCCCCCTTTGGATTCAATAATTCTTTCATTTTATACTTTTTTTTCGGGTTTCACGTTTTGATATTTTATAATTCCAATATAAATTTAAACTAGTGTTAATTTCCACTCCTCGGCGATTTCAAGATAATTATTATAGCGTCAATGAATTATTTTCGTTGTTTTATTCAAAAAATATTTGCTATATTTATCTAAATTACACCATAATAAGGGATTAACTCTTAATATTAACTCTAAATGCTTTCTAATCTTTGTCAAATCTATTTTCTCAAATTATCTTTAAGCCTTATTATTTTTAATTTTTATGATCAATTTATATTGATTGGTTTCAGAATTAGCTTTTAAGAATCTGTATAACGATAACGATAATTAAATTAAATTTTCCTGCTGAGTTAATTGATTCATAATTTTGAACACTATGTTTTCCAAGGAATTCTTTCATAGATCTCAAACACTTACGCATATATATACTTTTAAAAAAATAAATAGAAGCAGAATATATAAGTTTAATCTTCAATATTTAAATCTAATTTTTCAAATGGCTTTTATAGCATGAATTAAATGAATTAAAATTAAGATTTATCGAAAAATAAACATAAAAATGTATTTATAACTACATAAACATTTTACTTATTTTATTAATGTCTGAGTGGATAATTTTCAAGTCCTAAAACATGAAAAAATGATACTTACCAACCTTTATTTTTTTAATTCATATAATAAAGATTTAAAAAAAATCTGTAAATTTATGGTAGTTTTTTATAAACTTCATGTTTAAACCAATAAAAAAATGTGCTATATATATTTTTTGGTGATAAAATTTCCGTTATAAAATATATATATATATATTATTCAAAAAAATAAATGAATCGAGTTTAAAAATATCTCAATATCTTAAAATATTGAGATATTTAACATCTTGATAGAATAGCTTTTTTTTAATATTTGATTTTATAAATCTTTTTCTTTTCTATTTTATTATTCTCGGGTCAATGATACGGCAGATAATGTTAGTTTTTATGCAAAAATGTGTATGAGAGCACTTTCTTTCTTTCAAAAATACTGAAAAAAGCATGATATTTGTAGCTATAAGCTAAGTTAAACTTTAAAACTTAATTTTGATACTCTTATAAGAAATTTCAAAAGATTTCTGAAAAATAAATAATTCTTTAAAGTTATTCTTTGAGTGACTAAAGAATCTAAATCCATTGATTTCTGATTAAGATTTTCTTGAACCAATTAGAATCTAAAAATCTAAAAATATACTAATTTGTAGATAATTGAATTTCATCCGAACTGTACGCCCTTGATCCAACGCCCTCGAGGTATGGAGCTACTGGAATGGCAGAATGGAGTTTGGCAAAGCTTTTTACCTTTTTTTTCATTGTTTTTAGAACTTTTTATCAACTTTAAAATAAATTTCCCGTAATAATAATAATCTAAACCGTACTTAATTTTCTTTATCTTTGTACCTTTATTTCCCTTCATACACCGAATAATTTCTACAAATATTGACACAGTTTCAGAAATTTTCTAAGTTTAATATTTAAATATTTTGATTTTAATATTAAATTAAATCTCTCTAGACAAATAAAGGTATTTGGAAAGAAGGGGCTTGCTCCCTCGTATAAATTTTGATTTTATTATAAAATACATTGGTTTGAAATTTTTATAATATGCTTAGCTTCTTCAATCCCAGTATATATTCGTAAAAATAACACATTTCATAATAAAAGAACTTCAAATTTTGAGAATTTCGTATCTTGAATAGGTCAGCTTTTTTTTTATTAAAAAATGATGTTTTAAATTTTGGTCTATTTTTTGAATTGTTTTATATCCTATGTTCCCAAAAATGAATCCCTGTGGTTTTTGATGAATGATTATTTACGAAATGTTATAATCAGTACAGAGCCTGAAAATATATTTTTAGCCAAAAAAACTATTCAAATATTCCCTAGTAGATTTTTTACTTTTTGAAAAATCCAGGTATGAGACTCCTTATTTTCATTTTAAATCGGAATCATTTCTGTTGGGTATATATTTATTTTTTTGTGATTTAAATAATCCCAAAAACAAAAGCCGGGATCCCTATATCATTTATTCTTTATTTGCATCTAAATTAATGTTTTTGGAACCGTAAAATAAATTAAGAAGTTTTGTAGAGACTAAAAATATATTTATTTCATCCTCATATATATATTCTTCTGAAGTCAAATCGATAACTAATTTTGACTTTTTTTTGTGAAAGAAAAATATTGATCTTAATTCTGAAGCTACAGCGGTACATGTTTTTTTTTTAATTTTTTCATTTTAATACTATATGGAAAAATAAAAAAATAAAATTCTTTCGATACCTTTTTCAGATATATATATTTTTTGTTTTTCGTGTCTTTTGTATTGCAATGTATATTTGGGAGATGCTTGAAATAAGATCCACAGATTTTTCATTTTTCATAAAAATACCATTGTGTTCAAAAGATTTATATTTATTAAAGTTTTTTCCGCAGTGATATTTTTATATTTTACTTCATGACTTGTATGAAAAAAACTATTTTTTATCAATAAAACAATATTCTGTGTATTTCTTAGTGAAATTGGGTTTTTAATGTTCCTATAATTTTCAATGAAATTTATTCATCCTTCCTTTCGATAAATTCTTCGCAAATACAAATAGTCTTAATTATAAAAAAATCATTTTTTTTATCAAATTCTTATTGGAATATATTGAATATAGTAAGCATAAGACGAATTCGAGATATTTAAATTTAAACATATTTCATCACCATCAAATGTATTATTTTTTATTTGAAAACATCCTAAACACGAAAACTAGGAAGGAAGTTATTTTTTCTTTTTTAAAGAATAGTAATCAATCTAATTAAATAATTTTTAATTTCACGCAAATTTTGTTAAAAATAAACTTGACTATTCAATAGTAATTCATTGAGATTTTTTTCAGGATTTTATGTAAAAATATGATGAAAAAAGACAGGCTATACCCAGATCTATAAATTTTTTCTCTAATTTGTGGAATTTTCCAAGATCTGTCTATTTATTCCAGATTTTATGCTAGATAACGCCAATCTTTCAATTAGTATTCATGAAGAAATTAACAAAAAATATATATCTATAGCATTGAATGTCTATTTTTATAATGCGATCGTTATTTAAAAAAAGGACATATTTGATTAAATGGATGATAAAAAAACTAATAAAGAAATAGTGGATTAACATGTACAAAATCACAACATAGTTAAAATTTTAGGAATATTAGAAACAGAAAGGGGGATGGAAATATACTAGTTATTGTTTGGTTCGAGTTGTAACGATTTCCTTTTGTAAACGGGAAGATCTCTTAGTGCGCTTTTGTCAGAAAAAAATAAGCTTTCATATGCCCGTTCAGTATTTAGGGCAGCTGCGCGCTTCGAATTTTTATCTTTTAATTTATGCTGCTCTTCGTCACTGTTAATAGTGTCATCAGTGTTTGCAAATGAGGGCAAAGATGATGATTTAGGCTCTGCCCCAAGCAAACCGGTTGTTAAAGAAACATCGCTAATATCGTACAAGAGGTGAGTGGCGGGTTTACCCAAAACTGTTGGAATATCGTCCCTATACAGTTTTAGAAACGCCAGCATTGTGTAAGCCGCATCATTACCTTCATAGAAAATTCAAATTGTGTAAGTGACGAAAATGGTATAAAAAAAAAATTCTGGAAAAAAAAAAGTATAATTTGGTTACCAGCATTATGCGGAAAAATAATTTGAGTTCCGTAATGTTTAAGAACATTCGATAGACTAGGCTTTTCATTGATATTGGAGACAAGGCCCATGTATAACATTGAAGTATCTACCAAGCTAAATTTTGAGACAGGCGGTAATTTGGAATCGTTTGAGCCATTTCCGGATACTGGACTAGTTTCGTTATTCGGAGTATTAATGCTAAAATCGATACCATGCTTTTTAAGAATTTTCAAGTCGGCGGCCATATCATGCCCAACAATAATGACGGGTTCGATTGACTTGACATCAGAAACAAACTTCTCAAGGGCGATTTTTAGTGGAGAGACAACTGTTCTTCCAAATAGGAAGTTATCTCTGTTGTCTCCAACATGTAGTTTATTTTCGAGATAGTAATGTTCTGCAATGATGTAATGACGACTAAGATACAAATCGTCTTTGGTATTATACATGGTCCAACCAAGCTCGGTAAGGTAGTTATGGTTTTGCTCCCACATTTCACAGTCTATAGAAATTACCGAATGGGATTTTTTTTCCATAAGGGTTTTAAGTTTGAGCCACTGAGAATATATTTGGCGAAGTTTGGAATTGTTTGATTCGAGTTTTAATAACTTATTGTTGTGTTTTTTTACAATGCTGCGCAATTGTAAAAGATCCTCTTCATCTGAAACCCGGTGTATGTCAACAGATCCCATTTTTTTATGGGGGATTTTAGGGAGCTTTTCTTGAGTTTCTAGTTCTATTTGCTGTCTGATTAATTCAAGAGACATCCAATCAACGGCAATATCCAATTTTTTTTCACCTTCTCGAGATGCTATTTGAGGGAATTTTTTATTGAAAAAAAAGGAGTTTAATAAAAGAAAGAAGGAAAAGTAAGACTTGAATGATATCTTGAAAATTATTACCAATAGCGAACTGGCGATCAGAGTTTAGGAAAAAGTCGTTTGATCTAAGCATTGTTCTTACAATTTTTTTGTTTTCTAACTTGAAACAACATCGTAGCCACAGTTTTTCGGCGTCATTAACGAAGACCCAGTTTTCCAAATCACCCTCATTGACAGGATTGAGTTTCTTATACTCGCTTCGTTTAGCTTCGCTATGAGAAAGTTGGCTTCCAAGAGAGATTTTTTTGGCTCTTTTAGAAGACATTGCTCCAAGAAGAAGAGGTATTTTGGATTCTACTTTACCAGGGCCATCCAACTTACCTTTATCGTTTAGATAAACATCAGTTCTCATATTAGGCCACTCGGTATCGTTTTCGAGGGGATTGAGGCTAGATTTAGATGGAGGCCATTCAGAAGGTATTGAAACGATATTTTTAACTTGGTTAGGAGAAGCCCAGGTTTTGAAGTCGGAATTCGTGGAAGAGCTCTGTGTTTGTGATTTTAGGCCACCATTGGTTGATTCTTTTAATAAAAGATAATATATTTAATAAAATTTAAGATAATATAAATTTTTTTGGAATAAAGTAAAATAAATCCTATTTAATACATGAAAATTACCAATATCATTAACAGCGCTAGAAATTTTTGGATCTAAATTAGACTTTAGTAGAAAAATTAAATATAGGAACATTAATATAAATAGGAAAATAAGGCTGAAAAGCAAAAAATAAACCTAAGTCTTACTTGATTTTTGAAATTGAACTTAGAAAACTTGTTTATTAGGGAGCTTTTATTGTAGATTTCAGAATTTTGATGTCTTTTAGCATACTCATTTCCCCTAGCTTCCAATCTTAAAAGCAAGCCTTTACTTTTGCTACTTACAGGGAGATCATTCATTTCGTAAGAACGAAAACTTAGACTGTGATCAGGGTTCGTGGTTTTTTGATCCTTGGAAGCCTTTGAGGGTGCCTCAGATTCAGAGCTTGAGCCAAACATTTCGTTGAGTCTCTTTTGCAAGGATTTTTTTTTTTGAGATCTAAAAAAGTATTTTTTGAGGATAATGCCTTGGGTTTTGATATTTTTGAATTTCTGATGTAATCTAGTTTGGAGGTGGAATTGGGGAACTTGGGTGCTCTTCTTCTTATTGGTTGGCTAAAGTATTTGTATGAACTTCTGTCAAAGTCTTTAGGGTGTTTTATTATGATTGAGGGGTTTTTTTTTATTAATGAAGAGGCGAAAAAGTCTTGCAAACTCATATTATTGCCAAAAAAACAGCCCGGCTTTTATGATTCGTTTTTTCATTAAATTTAGAAGAGCGGGTGCCAGACAATTATACAGAAAATTGAATATATTAGTTGTTCAGTTTGTAATTCTGACAAAGCATGGAATAAATAATAATATGTATCAGAATTAAATTGAATATTTTTTGAAATCATACCAAAGATAATGCTGGACGTGTGGATAAAGCAAATCGAATATAGCTCAAAAACTAATAAGAGCAGAATGCAGGAAATGTTTCAATTGGGAAATTATAGAGGTGATGTCTAAAAATGACTGTAAATGTCTAGTAATAATGATATAGAAATGTAAATGAGTGTGTGGATTCTGCTCAAATTTGATTCTAGTCGCGTTTAATCCATTTATCTTTTGGGTAACCTAAACCTCTGTCCAAAAATGGCTATTATAACACGCCGACATTGGTGTAAATTCTAGACTAAGCATCCCAAAAGGTTTATCAGGCTGCAAGCCATTGGTCTGTAACCACAGACCTTGAATTAAATTATAATAGGTATTGAGCACATTTTTTATTTTACAATTATGTGAATAAACGCGTTTGTAAAATACCCTAGATATAATTGGAAGATAAACTTATGTATTTTTTTAATACCTTCAAAAAAAGATAGCAAATTCGGCTATGAATAAAACTAAACCATTTTATTTGCCCTATTTAATATTGTTAAAGTTCTTTAAATAATCCACTGGTTGGCTATATTTACTTTTGGCTTAATCTATGAAATATTAATATACTTGATAAAACTTAGTTAAATGCATGTTATCAACGTGTTTTTGTGAATAATGAATTAAGATGGACTAATACCGGATATATTGTAAAAACCTAATAATAAATTTAAAAATATGATTATTGATGGAATAATCTGACAAATTGGGATTCCTTGCTTAATAATCTGATGATTTTAGAAATAAACTGATAACTCTTTTTTTTTTTGTATCACGGAGTTTTATTGTAAGATAACGTCATTAAAAACTATACTAAAAAAATTTGAAAAAAAGAAAAAGTCGTATAGAAAAGACTATTATCCTAACTACAATAAGCTCCTCTGCCGGACTACCGGCTGCGTACCTACGGGAAAAGAGTTCAATCTACCAACCGAAAGACCCCCCCTGGCATTGCTTCAAGTAGGCTGGATGACTGAAGTTACGTGCAGTCAAGAATTAAGCTCTTTATCAACGGACTATTGTTCATTGAATCTACTGAGCTCCTAGTCAGAGCCTACTTCTAACAGGGTTGATAAAATATGGTTCCTACCCAAACCTGGGATTGATCAACATGGCTTTCCTACAAATAGCTGTTAGACACTGAGATCCTTCTGACTGTCATACGCTTGACTTGTGCACTAGACTATGTCTCAGCTGTGCTAAACGACCGGTTCCTCCTGTTTATAGATGGTCCTCCTCTGGAATCGCTGTCCTCCGAATCGCTGTGCGCTGTCTCCACTACTCCCAACCAAGAATAGTACAACGCTGTGTGAAATTTTAGTCTAGTGTACTTCGAAAAGTAAACTATTAAGCC
>LSSL01003255.1:0-18431 GCA_001953115.1 Smittium mucronatum | reverse complement strand
CCCCATCGATTGAAACTGGGCATACTCGTTCTTTTTGGCTTAACCTATTCAGAAATACAAAAAGTTATAAGATATAAAAGCGGATATTTTCATTTCTTGATAGCCTTTTCAGTTCTGACAGAACAATAATGGCAAAAATTTAGGCAAAAATTTAGATTTAGCCCTTGATGACTAAATAATTCAGGTTGATTTTGTTACCTCCAAAAAAAAAAAAACATCGATTTCGCCAGTAGGAGCTTAGAATGATTTTGACTAGAAAGACGTAATACGATAATAATGGCCCAATAATTATTCGACAGTTTTTTGAGCTGATCCGAGGATGATTAATCCAATAATAGAAAATGAATTCAAAGAGATAGCCTATTTTTTTAAACAAAACCAGGTAATATTTTAATGTGCTTGTTTATTATTGGTAAAAATTAAATTAAAAATTAGAATTTTTGAATAAAAATAGTTATAAAATGGCTGAGGCAGTTGCAGGTAAGAGAATATGGATGGTGTTTGGGATTTATTTAGTTTGAAATATCAGAATCTCCCCTTAGTTTCATGTTGCGAGCAAACAAGAAGGATTCTTATTGAACAAAGAAACAAAACAGACCAATCCAAATCCATTATTTAGATTCGATATTCACACATTACTCCTAAAAGTTTATTCAAAAAGGAAGAAAAAAATGCGACTTTTATTCGGGACTTGAAGGTATAAAAGGGTAGAAGTGAAGGTGTTTAGAGTAAAAAAAGTTTGTATTTTACTTGAGATAAAAATAAGTCATGGGAATCGCTAATCCAACGTACAAAAAGTACCCGATATCCAAGACGGGATACAAATCTCTAGCCGAATTTTATCCCTTTTACTTGGGCGAGCACTCTAACATTGTTTGCAGAAGACTGCATGTTGTAGGCTCCACTATCGGACTCACTGTAATGGCCTACCTACTTCTTTTGGGCTATTATCCTCTCGTATTTTTAGGATTGATACCTGGTTACACCTTAGCTTGGATCGGCCACTTTGTATTTGAAAAGAATCGTCCCGCTACTTTCAAGTACCCCCTGTACAGCTTTGCAAGCGATATGCGTCTCATCTACGAGGTTTATAATGGGAGTCGCAAGTTTTAGCACTCTCTTTAGAAGCATTTTTTGTTATGGGTTTATTAATAATTTTTTCCCCCCTTTCAATCTTTACAGATTTATGTACTAGTTAAAATGGAGCTAAAAGAGCTTAAAAATATGAAATAAAACTTGTAAATTTCAAATCTTGTTAATTAAAAGTGTTTAATTATATTTGTTGGGCATTTGAAATAAAGCTTCCTATTTGACTGCGTCTCCTGCCTTCGATATATTTGATCATATCATCATAAGTGCGAGGAATGACACGTCGAACAGGAGAGTTGGACTCAAAGGTAAAATAGAATGTGTTTGTGGTTTCGATTGTTTGTTTAGTTGGATCAAGGACATCAACTTTTACCGATACTTGAAAGTGTTTGTCATCATGGCTCTGCTCAGTGCTATCCAAATCAGATGAGTAAATAACTTGGCTAGTAAGTCTTAAAATCGAGCCCACGTTTACAGGTTTGGTAAACGAGAAATCGTCTAACGATTTACTTATTGGGTTAGCTCCACTGTACATGCAAGCGTTTGCATATGCTAACTAATACAGGTAATTGTAAAGCATCATACTTTAGATAAAGAGCAGATTCATATCTATGGAAAGAGTTATTACCTCGTGCCCAACTCGCATCAAGAACCCACCAAACACCTTATGATGAATATTTCTTTCTGAGGGGAAGCAGACGTGTACTGAACTCATTGTTGTGTCGTCAAGCCAAACAAAATCCTTATTCATAGAAGAGGAATTGTAGTCATTGTCTATGATATCAACAAAAAATAAAAAAGGGCATGTATAGTAAATGTGTGTTCATAGTAAAATTAAACATTGAATGATTTAAAGAATTCTCTTACTTGTATATTTTTTGGCTTCAATCCAAATTTTGTGCATAATCCTACTTTCTACGAAGTTAGGGGGAGTCTTTTCTAAACCCTTTTTGTTCAACAAACTTTTTTCCCTCTTAATGACTAGGGGATAAATTTTCAGCAAATAATATTAGAGTAAGTCAAAATGTTTGGCGAATGAGGTATGATATCTATTTTGAAGAAAATAATGGTGAAGAGAAGACTTACGTTCAGATGTTTTAAAGGCTATTCTTTCTTTTTCTGAAGATAGCATCAAAGGATTTATTTGTTCGGCTTTTCCGGTGTCACGGTTTCGAGCAACCATGGTAAATCGAGCAGTTAAGCAAGGTTTTTCTGAAGATCCTTCTTCAGTTGAAAGAACTTTATTCAGGACTAGAGATATATCAATTGAACTATAGCCTACGTGAACAACGTGGCCACTAGCCTTATAGATACAGTCAGAGTCAAGATATTCGTGGATGTCAATACGATCAACAGCAGCAGTGACGATCACCAAGTTCTTGATTTGGCCATCAATATCGGACGTGTGTTTATAAGCTATTGCCCCAGCTAGACGGTCAAGATCTTCGAGGATCTTACCAACCCTGATTTCGCCCTGTTGGTTGACATATTGATTTAAAAGAGAAGGAGCGTCTCTGAACGGAAGCCATAGCTCACAATATGAGTCGCTTATAGTCTTCAAAACTAGCTGGTCTTTGGAATTTGTCGTCTCAAAAGATTCAGGTAGGGTGTCAAACTTTTTGTAGTAACTTATATCACTACTAGTTTCGCTAGGTAGTACGGGGTAGCGTTTCAACATTTTCTCTAGCAATATAAATGTTGGAGTTATAGTTTTCATAAATATATTTTGATATTCCCTAATAGTTTTACACTTACCCCAATGTTCCATTTCGGACTTGAAATCCGGGATATTTTGTTTGGTGGAATTATCAGATTTCGATATAGTGTCTTTGAACTCTGTGGATAAGAATCTTAAGGATTTCGTGGTGTAGTTTATGGGGCCACGAACAATGAAACCTCGCCCAAAAAAAGCTCGCAACATGGTAAAAATAAATCAACTCGTTAGAAGAGAATATGGCTTTGATAAAGATACGGATTTAGAGGATATCGTAAAAGTCAAATTCAATTCTATAAAAAATCTTATAGCTATAAGAATCTTGGGAGAAAGTTAATGCTATTGAGATGTATATAAATACAGATAAATATTAGTTAAAAAATACGTGATTTTGGAGTGGACATTTGGCCGATACAAAGTGAATTTCCTTTTTGGGATGAGGCGTGAATTTAGTTTGTGATTATCAGATCGATTCAACTCTTATAAGGATTGAAACTCCCTCACTTTTTTTTGAAAGGAAGCATGTCAATTTTATATCCGATTTTATTTGTTGGTTTGGCACTTTTGACCAGTAAAACCACATCCGAAAATTCCAGAATTCATGCATCTCTTGCGTTGAAAAAAAGCATGCCGGGATGATGTTGTATGATGTGGCCAATAAAAAAAATACAAAAACTAAAAAGCTTTATTAACAAACCAATAAGAGTATGTTTTTGATTAGGATGGGAATATAATTATCTGATAATTGATAAAGATTAAATTATTTATGCTCAAAATACTAGTAAAATAAGATAGGCTGAATGGTAGTAACTTGGGAATTTTCTGGAGGAAAAGTTAAGTGCCTAGGCAGTTTCAGGGCACAACTTTTCCTTAACATATCGGTTTATTTTTATCGAATGGATGTAAACTTTGTAAAAGAAAACTACTCCAGCAATGACACATCCGAGGGTGGCGACTGCAAATATGATTGGAACTACAATTGAGGTAACCGTGATCAAAACGATCATAGTTATGAAGGAAAGTGCTAAAGAACACATACAAAGTATGAAGAATATCTTGAAGCTCTTTTCAAACTTATCAAATTGACCGGCTGAATTGTTCCCGCTTCCCATTATGACTATTTTCTGTTTTATATGATGAGTATGATTTATTAAAAGTTTTTTGATAATTATAACAGAGTTGGATTTTACATCGGCTTTTATACTTATAGATTTGCCTGGACGGTCCTTTTAAGTTTTTTATAAGGTATATAAAATGATCTAACCAATGAAATAATACTTAGAACAAATGACATATACATGTATAATCTTGCAGTATATTCAGATCAAGTCTGCATACTGGGAATATAGTAGTAAAGAAATAATCATTTTTTCAAAAATAAATAAAGATCTCCAGAAATTATTAGCATGTATCTTTCAGATGTCGAATAAAAATTATCTGACCATATGAACAAAGAGATGGTATAGATCTAGAGGCCGAAGCAACTAACGTCAAATATCGAAGATTTCCAATGATTAAATAGTAATAAACGGTATTATCATCATATGCTAAGTGAAATTGCCCCAAAGTCCCAAAATAGAAGCCAAGTAGATCTTCATCGATAATTATAATATATATGCATGTACCATTTATCAAAGAAAGCCAAGTATAAATATAAATTATCTACTATGGTTGAGGCTGTAAAATTTCAAGAAATGTCTGTTTCCTTAGGAACAATTTCCCATATTTCCATCACTTTTTATTTTTCGAAAAAACTGTGAAGAAAAAAACAAAGCAAACTATTTATCTTCCCGTAAAAAAAAAAAACTATTTATCTGTCTGAAACTCACCTGATTTGGTGAATTCAAAATTTCAACTTCATCAACAGTTTTTATCTCAGAAGCAAATCTATTAATTAGTAAGTAGTGTCCAATAAAACCCCTTAACATCATTAAAATTGGTTTGTTATATTTATAGAACTGAAATTTGGATTTATGGGTAAATAAAAAAATCCGTGAATAAAAAAAAACGGAATTAAAACCTCCATTTCTATTAAAGTGTCAAAAATAACACTTGATCAATCAAAACATCTAAATTTTAATAGATGCATAATTATGCGTAATAAATAAATAAATCAATTAATAGATGCATTTATTCTTCAGCATTTAGTTTTCCAAATAGCTGAGCATAAAATCCCTATTGTCAAGGCCCATTAATTAGCATAATTTACATAAACCCAAATGCAAAATAATCTTTTTTTTTACAACGGAAGAAAAGATCCCGTTTTCTCACTTTTATCAAATTGTTATTATTCCCGTACTTATTGAGTAATTTATTACTCAATGATTTATTGGTAGACTTTTAATTAGATCTTTAAACAGTATAAATAAAATTTGTATTAAATTTTACTTTAAAACAATGATCTTTTACAAGATACTTTTATTTTGGGACATAAGTTTGCCCTTTTCATACTTATCCAAAACTGCTATTTTGTTTTTAGCTTTACTAACCATAGATAGTTAGTATAATAATATAATAATATGATAAGTAAACAACCCAACCCATAAATAAAGAATAACTTGTTATTTGGAGGTTAAAAAAGTCCTAAAGCGTCTTCCGCATATTCCTATATTAATAATAATACCTGCCTATTATTACCAATTATACAGCCACATGATGCATAAGACGCTTATAGGTCTAACAAAACAATAGATAACATGTAGTCACATTATTTATTAGTCACCCTTACACTAAACTCGATATTTGACGATCAAATTAGTTTTTATTATCAAATTTAGTTTCCAGAGTTACCAAAAAAAGAAAAAAAAAGGGCTCTGTCAAAGAAATATCCAGAATAATTACTGCCTTGATTGTTCAAAATTTTTAAATCTGTGTTTTACTTTTTTTTAGTATATATTTTAACATCCATCCGCAGCTTTTCATATATTTTTACAATTTTTACCAGATAAAAACATTCACAGGATAAATAATATTTGAACCATGGAATTAATTTATGGAGAATATTTCGCCAATGAACTCCATCTTTACTAGGAATCTTCAATGAATATTTTTTCTCTTAATGTAAAAATAAAATACAATGGCCTACAAATTCCAATTATTTGCACAAATAATAGATTTTTTCGCACTTATCATAACGATATAACAATCTATTGCACAAGATGTCCCCAACATAAAATTTCCAAGCTTTATATATTATTAGAGTTTAAAAACACCTCTAAAATGTGCCCTTGGGTTTATTACTATTCATAATCTTGTCAGATTTTTTAATGCAACGAATCATAACAATTCTACAATTTAACTTACCAACTATTCTGTCGATATATAGTTGAAAACTTTTTTTCTAGTTGAGAGCAAGAAAATATCCTAAATTGGATTTGAATTTGCACAAGTTGTGATCAAATAAATATGTGGCCTTACTTTCCTTCAACCATCCCACACATACACTCACATATATATACATAATGCAAATATTTCAAGGTATTTTCAAGTTAATATTAAAAATCATTCTTTTTTCAAAGAACAATTAGAATGATTTATATTTTTTTCTAGCAATAAATTGCTACAAATTAATTAATATTATCGGTTTTTATTATCAAAATAGAGCTTAAAGCCTATTTTAAGGGTTAAATAGGTAAGAAATTCATGTTCATCGAGTAACCCACCTAATCTCTGATCTGAGATTAGATGTGAAATGAAGATCGATAAATATAAACCAATGGGAGTCCACCAGCAAATATTTTGAAAGATTTCTCAATGAAAATAAGGAACCAAAATATATTTTCCATTCCACAAAAGTGGAAATGAGTTGAAATTACGCTTATCTATTTTTCTTAATGGGGGGAAGGCTTTTCATAGCACGTTTAAGTTAATCAAAATTTATTTGTTGAATTTAATTTTCCACAATATTATCTTTTAATAATGCATATTTTTTCTAAATCGAGTAAGTTAAAAAATGAAATATATTTTGACCATTTTTTTCACATATATTCTCAAGAGAATTGATTTACTTATGTATTGAGACCTTGTAAACAAAAAAGGAAATAACGGAATTCCCTTTTTAGCAAATTTCATTAACAGATACCAGTATTTACATTAGCTGATCAAAATCCAGATAAAAAATGACGCATTACTCTAGTGAAATAAGGCTTTTGAGTCACCTTGGATTGATTTGTAGAATGATTTGCCCAAGGTAAATTTATTCTATTGAGATTTCATTTTATAATCGATGAAAAATTCATGTCTTCTCGAATTTCCATAAAAAATGTATTTTATGTGTCAAACACTTCTTTTGTAAAATGTCAACATATTCTTATCTGAATTTGGCGTCGAATATAACAATACAATATTATTTACAATATAATCATCTTTTGTTATTATTCATATTCTAAATGATTACTATTTATTCTTTATGAACTATTTTGTATTATCCTTTTGATACCGCCTTCATTCTTTCTTAGTAGTTTTAAATAAAAGAATCGGTTTAGGGAAAAGTCGACTTGAGTATAATACCCTAATCTTTTTATTTCACTGTTTTTTCAACTAAAATATGATTTTTCTCGACTTTCGATACGAAAGTTGTAAAAGTAGTATTTCTTTTAACTCCTTTAGATTCTAGAATGTAAATATCATATCACATTTAAATTTAGTATGTATTCAAATAAGCCCTCTTTTTGAATTTAAGCCATTCAGAAACTTCATCATTAGGTAAATAAAATAAAGATATTCCTATAGATGGGCGTTTAAATGTTATTTCTAAATTTTGTATTTATATTTATTACACATTCACTTTAATTGATAACTGAATAGATAATAATTCTATCTTTTTCCTTAAAATCTATTGGTATTTCGATCACTATACAATAAAATCAATTTTAATTAAAAAAAAAAAACTTCATTATGCGCCAATTTATTAAATTTTAAAAATAGAAAACATTAACATTTATTAAACTGTACGATTTGCTTACTTATTTTCTAAGTTTTACACAAAGAGCTTTTTTAAGAAAAAATAAATCACAATATATACCACACACGCACATCCCCGCATAAACCTTATTTATCCTTATTTTATACTGATAGCATATACTTATTATCATAAGTATTTCACACTAGTAACAATTTTAAAATAAATTTTTATTTAAATTTCACTTCTGGATTTTCCGTATTTTTTTTCCAAAGTGTAAATCCTTTTTCTTAAGGATTCCGCTATTCAAAACAAAAAATGAAACCGAAATCTATTATTGCTTTTTCAAACTTTTATTAAATACTGTTTCAAATTTAAAAGATATAAAATTACGAAGGTCTAAATATTTGTACAATTAGATTTATCTAAACCAACCTCTAAGCATAAAAAAAAGAGTGCTGGCTATAAAAAATTTAATTATATTCTAATTCATAGAATATGTTTGGAAAATGGTTATAAGAATCAATAAACTATACTAAAAACACTTCACTCTAAAATAATATTGCAATTCCAAAGATCTCATTCAATAAAGATATTGATTCTTAATTTTTTGAAATTATGAATTTTTTTAAAAAGCTACAAATGTAGAAAATTTATTAAATTTTGGAGAATAGAATGGACTGTTTCTGTACATAATGGCAATGATGGAAGATTACTTGAAAATATCTTGGGGGGAGGGGGGGGAGTGTATATGAGTGTCATTGAAAAGAGTTTTTTTTTAAAAAAATGTATCTACTATATGATTATTATGTTTAAAATGATGAAATAATATAGTCGAATTATAACTTGAGGTTTAAAATGAAAAAGTTGATCATATCAAATGTTAAATAGAAAAATTGCTGGAAAAAATAATCTTTTTAACGGGTATTCTAAAAAGGTTCATAAAAGCTATAATCAAAACAGGAAAAATACTTGATACATAAATATTTGCAAAAAAAATTGTATATTTTCAACAATGATCTTAATAAAGAAGTTTTGAAATGAAGTGAATTTCTTTTAATGGCTTTATTAATTTAGTCTGAGAAAATATAATGATCTGTTGTGATTGTATAAAAAATTTTTACTTTGGGTTAGATTCTGAAAAACCTTGAGTTTTGAGATTGCTTGATGTTTTGATGAAAATATCTTTTATATATTGCCAAATTTAAACGCCGTAAAAAAAATATTTTTATGGAACTTGGTTTATTATAATTTCTTTTCGAATAACTAGTGGTAATTATACATAATTAAGGATTTTCTTTGAGACGTATGGCAGATAAGAACATATTTTCACTCAAATACAATGTCAGATTTTTATATATGTAATTATGATAATTTATCATAATAGAATTTTTCAGGCTAAGAAATATTTATATACCATTTTTTATTTTTAGTTCATATGTTATAACAATTATATATATTTAATAAAGTGAGCAAATATTTTTGTGACTGATAAATAACTTGGACGAATATAAAGATATTTATACAACCTTGTTTCAATTTTTATTCGATTTATTTTTAAAATGTGAATCGGTATTCACGCTTATTTCTTTCAAATAGTCTTGGTGTCAAGGTGGAATTTTTATATTTTAATCAGCCAAATTTATACAAAAAGCTAATTTGTTATCTTATACTGGTTAGAAGTTGATTGATTGATAGAGATACAAGGTTCAATATTAAGTTTTGAAATTTCAACGTGCTTTGTCTAAAATAAAATGAAACTAGTATGCTTAGAGGTGTTTTTATCAATATTTTTCCAGATATAAGCTTTTTCTTTGATGAATCTCATATTATAACTATACATTATTTAAATTGGTTATATTTAAACTTCAATATTATTAACGAAAAGACTGATATCATAATCCATGCAATCTATCTCGATTGACATAACTTGATAGTTTCATTTCATATTCCTTATTTAGGATTCTGGTAAACTAGCTTGGAGCATTATCTACACGAATTATTAATTCAATGGGATTTATAACTGCATTATAACTCTTTCGGGAGAAAAAGATATCTTTTGTTTATTCAATAACGAGCTTCAATCTTGAAAATGATGTTTTTTTTTTTGGAGATTATAATAAATATCTTGACAGGATTTTATACCTCTGCTCATAATGAGAAATCTTTCAATAAATCATCACTATTATATTTATATAACATGATGGATTTTCTCTATAGATTTTATTGTTCTGGAAATATAATATAGTTGATTTTATAAATTATTGACTATTTATTTAATTTTATGAGAAAAAAAATTGTCGTGTGATCTTCGATCTTCTAAAGTTAAATGACCTTGACTTATATTATTTTTACTAATGCAGGCGTCTAATAGAATAATAAATAATAAAATAAGAACAGCACTTTTGACCATATAAAAGTTTACAGGCCAGGTCAAAAGTCCTATACATGGAAATTATTTCTTAATAATAATAATAAAATTATCGGCAGGTAGACATTTATTTATTTGGGAAATGAAATAATCGAATGGTTTATTAACCAATTTATGTCCATTTAATAAAGGCGCATAATATATAAATATCGTTTGATTTTTAAAAAAAGCGTACTTTTAATGAATGTAAGAATGCTGTTAATCTCATTGCAATACTAATAAATCTTTTATATTTTATAATAAAAAATACGAATCTAATTTGAAACTAATTTGAAAAAAGATCCAATCCTAAAGTTTCTAGTTTATACCTCAATCAATTCATTTTTATGTGAGATACCAATACTAAATTCAACTAAATTAGGATTATGTATGTACTGGTTTTTATCCCCCATTTTGATAAGAAATTTGAAAAGAAACCTGTTACATTTTTAGGATACAGACTAAAATAATAGTAAGAAAATAAATAAAAGCAGAAAAAGATTACAAAACTTTCTATAAAAGTACATTAATATATTTGCAAAAAGTAACGAGTGAAATTAATGCTGGAAAGATTAACGGCCCAAAAATCTGTATAGCTTTTAAATCATCCACAACTTTACCAGATGCATCATTTTAAAAATAAATAAAAACTAGTAAAAATATCAACAAAACTTAATCCAAATTAAAATTCAAATGCATAAACAGCGATTTTATAAACATAACTTTTAAACCGAAAAGAAGATACGAATTGTTTTGAATGCTCAAGATTTATATATTTTCCAAAAGTTTGGTGCAATAATTCACTCCCACGCTTTTAAATGAATTCACTAGTATCAAAAAAAGCCTGGTTTCGCGAAATTAGAAGAACTAATACCAATAACGATGCCTAATTTCTTCTCTACCGCGTTGCGTAAAGTTTCTGCTCATCGCATTTATTGGCTCACATAGTTGGTTTGTAGTGTTTTGTGACGCGGAAATTGGCCAATGGTGTTTATATTCAATAACTTGAATAAGCTTTTTGCATTCAATATTATTGTATAGAGCTATAGAAAATAATTTTGGAATATTTCCAAGCTCCAAATGAATTTGTTGTTATTTAGGATTTTATTACAAAACTATAATCTTTAATGATTCGCAGTATTTATTTATATTTCAAAAAAATCGACATATTTTTTTTTTTTTGTAACACGGAATTATAAAAATCGACATATTTGGTTGTTTTTATTGACTCAAAGATATGCATGGATCACTACCAATAATATCATTTAAAAAGTTGTGACAAAGTAAGCAAATGTCAAAAAATACAGATTGGAAATTAAATGGTTAAGAGACTAACATTTTCTATCTGGTATTGGATTATTGTTGGTTATCAATGTTTGATGTTAACAATATGCACCAATTGCTGCTCGAAAAAGCTCTTAGACTTTGTATTAAATTAGTACAATTAAAGTAGTAATCAAATGATGAAGGATTTAGTGTCAAAAGTCATTAAACGTTGGATCAAAAAGGCGCTAGTAAACATGGAAATAAATATATAATTTCTATTTCTATCTATGATAAAGCGATATTCTAACTTTTAGTTTTGTAAAATAACAATAGCTATTATATACATCAGAATCAGTAAATGCGATTTTCGAAATAAAAGGCAATATCGATAATGTATTATACGGATGCAGTATTATTGCAAAATGGGCCCCTTTCAAGGGTATGGCTCGCAGCCCATTGGGAGAAAAAGTTGAACAAATCCCAATTCATCCAAACCAGCATAACAAATTCTATAGGTAACATAATTTTACTTATTTTATAGTTTGCTATACTAGAATATTATAAAATTATTTTTGGAAATGAAAAAAGACTTGATTTAAATAGAAATAAAATATTTCTCATATCACATTGAATATACTTCTCGCTAAATATAACTTTTCAATAAACACCTTTTTTTTAATAGGTGCTATGATTGGTAGCGATCAGCCACCATTGGCTTTAAGAATCTCGGGTCAACTGCTACTTGGCGTTTCAAGAATATAC
Source organism: Smittium mucronatum (assembly GCA_001953115.1). NCBI lineage: Eukaryota > Fungi > Kickxellomycota > Harpellomycetes > Harpellales > Legeriomycetaceae > Smittium > Smittium mucronatum. Next base: position 6,290 of record LSSL01003255.1, on the reverse strand, counting down.
TCAAAAAAAGCAAAGTATCTAATGGAGGATTGCTCAGAAGCCCTTTTAAAAATAAAAATGGCTTTTAGATCAGGCGTTGTTGATATCCTTGAAGCCACTGTAGCCCAAAGAAACAATATTACACTACCAGACGTAACTTCAGAATTCGAGTTGCTACTTCCAACTAGGCTATTCTCAAACTATTCATTCATGCTAGAAGCTGGCTCAATTTTGGGAGGTAATACTGATGGATCTATTAATGAAGCCAGTTCGATTTTTGACGAGAGAGCTCGCAATAGATTTTCTGGCCACATGAGTGCTTTGCGTGACATTTCATTGCCTTCAGAATCCATGATGGTTGCTAGAAATGCTAAGAATTTCGGCGATGAATTGCTGGGAAGAGACGATGAATTCCGTTTGGATTTAGGTGATGATTGGTTGGGAAATGCTGAAAATCCTATTGGTTCTCCAGCTTTCCAAACTGGAGGGAATTTAGATGGAAGCTCGATGGACATTGAAGTTGCAAGAAGAGAATCAAATATACCATTTAACGAACCAAGTGTATTTGATTCCACTTCTCGCTTTGAAATGGGTGAAAAAAGTATCCTTGCTGGGCCCGATTCATTTATTGGCCTTGGAATGGATCCGGTATCAATGATTGGTGATATTTCTGGAATAGGAGGCGCTTCAAATCTCGGTGATGTATCTGCTTCGAATTTAGAAGCTGGAGGAGGAATAAGATTCCAAGATGGACTGGATCAACTAAGCAATTTCGATGATTTTGCTTGGGAACAAGCAGAGAATCAAGTTCTTGATCCCAATATTGCTAATGGTGCCACCATAAAAAAAAGAAAGCGTGTTTATGGAACTGATATGTATGATGATGTAACTACTTATCCTCTCTCTAAACTTAAACAAAATTACAAAGATCCAAGCAATATGCTTGCACCTCCAAAATACGTTGACAATATATCTAGTTTCGTCACTAACTCTGCACTCAAAATGTTTGATATCAATTCCCAATTCAAACCATTGCTTTCAAATATCTCTTCTCTCAGTCTATCAGAGGTCTTAATTACTGGTTTCGACAAAGCTCATTCACGCAATAATATGAGTTCTGCTGATAATCAGTTGATTGCTGAAGGAAGTAATATTCAGATAGATGGCATGGATGAGTTTGGTATTGATAACAACCTTAACCTATCCTCTGAGGATTTATCTTTTGGTAATTTCAATATTCAAGGAGGATTAGATTTTTCTCCCGATGGAGGAATCCAAATGGGATCTTTTGCCGCTGAAAATAGTTATTTTATGAATTATGGAGTAGTCCAAACCCCCAACGGACCCAAGCGAATTACTGCCGCAGATATTAGTTTTGGAGATACTGGATTCGACTTACAGCTCAAATCTATCATGGATAGCACTGATTCTGGAATTTCCCCTGCAGAAGACAGGGTACCTTTATTCTCCAATGATTCGGATCATGGAGTAAACCCTAATAGACCAACATTGAGCAACACCACCTTTGACGCGATCGAAATCTTAAAAAAAAGTGCAAACAAAAAGTCGAAAAACATATCATTCAATTCGACTGTCAAAAAGGCCCCAAAATCAGATGTCGTTAAACTTTTCTTTGAAATATTGGTTCTTAAAACTAAAGATTACATTAGTGTGGAGCAAAAAGGTCAGAATGGAGATATTTTGGTTACTCCTCTTTCGAAATTCAATGATCTTGTGGGATAGATTCAACTTCTTGTTGGAAATTCCTTTTCCATACTTTTGATTAATAATACCATGTTCATACTTTTTTAACTGGGTGGATTAGTTGTATGAATTTTATCCTTTTTTTTGAGGTTTTATTGCACTTCAAAGGTAGTTTGTTTTTACTTTTTCTTGATTAAATAAAACGGTTTGTAAATTAAGAATCATCTGGTTCATTTTAGCGTATTTCCTAACTTATAATTAAGTTTATTTATATTAAATATTTATTTATTCAAGAAAAACATAAAATTACCCAGAGTTATACAAAGATTAAAGATAACATTTGATAGAGTGTAAAAATAAATTCAATTAAAAAAGTATTTAATTTCAGCTTTCAATGGTTTCAATATCTCTCTGATAGAGTTAACTACCTCTAATGAAATGTAGTCACATTTATTCAATGATATCAATTTTAAGTTGGAGAAATCATCACTCTTAAACTCCGAGTGATACAGAAAGGACTCGTTGTTTTGTGACAAAGATTTGGGTCTATTTTTAGCAGGGGAGAAAGAATTACATTTACACAGCAATGAGCTGCGGCTTATCAAAGTATTACAAACACTACATTTTGGTGATAATGCTACAATAGAAGTAACAATTTTGACGAGCCCAGAATCTGATACGTATGTTTTATCTAAAATCAAATTCTGTAGTGATTTGGAAATATGATTTGATATCTCAAATGCTACTTGATTGTCACAAACAGTATAGGAAAAGTCCAAATTGTAAAGATTTTTGGAGATACAACATTTGGATATCTGAATCATATCTTCAATCGAGAATCCTAAACATCCGGATAAATTTATGCTAGTTAGATATTCCATATTCAATCTGGTAATTTGGTACGCAGATTCAGAATCTAATTTGCTAGCTCCAGATACATCAAGAACCTTTAAGCTTACTGATTTACTAATCATGGAAACAAAAGTTCGATTTTCTAATTTTGAAGAGAATGCACTAGAGAATATGCACCAATTGGGTATTACCACTTGAAAGTTTTCATCATCTACAACATTGGAAAAATGAGGAAAAACGGGAGTGTATATATCAAAATGACCGTCTAAACAAATATGTTTGATATTAGGGAATAAAGAAAAACTGATATTGTAATTTCGGTATGAGTTTGGAACAGCTTTAGATAAAGGGATATAATTTCCAGGAAAAAACATTTTTCTTCTATTAGAATTCCAAGATATTGATAATGTATGAAGCTTGTCGAACGAGTTTACAATTTTGGCATGGGGAGTACAAATGAATATGAAACTTTCTAATTGATCGTTGACATAAAGCTCTTGTAGATTTGGAAAAAATATTTTGGGAGGATGGAGATTTGACTGTGAGATAACAGAAAGCCAATCAACATTTGAACAACATGATAAATCTAAAATAGACAATTGAGTGCAGTTTTTAGCCAAGTCTATAACCATTTTGGTTGTCATTATAGGTGTATACGAAATACACAAACTCGTTAAATGATTTGTTTGTGAAAGATTAGAGATTAATGAAGATAAAGTGGGGGGGATGAGTGGTGGTATTAGACGACTCATTGAAACTTTTGCAAGCTTAGGTCGGGGTCTGGATAATATTTCAGTGAAAAATCTCTTGGTCACATTTCTACAATCTGGGACGAGAAGACTAGCCATTTGGTGGCTTGAATTTTTAACAGCTCTTAACAAAGATTTCTCGGGAACAGGGGTGGGTTTAGATAAAAATAATTTGGGATTAAAATTTTTTTTATCCTGAGATAAAAGTTGACAATGACTTCCACATATAATTTTATTACCGACATGATTTGCATCAGATATTTGGTTTTTTTCATGAGGTTTCATGGAAACGGTTAATGAATTAGAAATGGGTTGAAAATAGCTATTGATTAAGAAATTGAGATCTTTCCATAATAATTTATCGGTATCAATATGGCCCTTCCAAATTTTACAAACCGAACCAACAGTAAATATTTCTTTTAACGTCAGTCTTTTAAGAATCATGCTGAATAGCTCGTAAGGGAGACATAGAAAGGGATTTAAACGCTGAATATAAAATAAAATAAATATAATGTTTACTAGCTGTTAATACAAATTTTCAAAATTTTCACATAAACCCTTCGAATACAATTATTAAGTGTTGAGTATAGGTATAAAATTACCTCAATTTTTTTAGATTTGATGTTCTGAGTTTCGATTGAAAGATCCTCGTATAGTTTTAACATTTTCTGATTGTATAAAAATGAGAAATTAATGTTAGTTGTATTTTTTAAAAAAATTTGAAAACAAATTTTTGGTGATTAAATGAAAAAAAAAAAAAAAAAGTTGAATTAAATATATTATTTGGAGTTGTGGATAGAACGAAAAAAGAATTTAAAAAAAATATTTAACGGTAAAAAGTGATTAAAAATATTTTACCTTATATTTTGAATTTGTGCTATCAGAATTTTTAATCCCAGAAGAAAGTACAAAAAGGGCGTTTGTTGGTTTTTTCATAATCCAAAGTAATTTCCCTGAAATGAAATAAGACTAAGAAAGAATTCCAATTCAATAAAAGTTAGAAGGGTTTTTTAAGCATAAGCCATTCGTCAAACTAATTTTTTTTAATAAGTAAAAAAAGAAATTTGCATTTTATGCAATTACCATAGATGATTTAGGATTCATAAGCATAGCTTTTTGAGAATCTCTAAGAGCATCTTCGTATCTTCCCATATTTAACAGAGCTATCGCTCTATTCTCGTATATTTTATTAATTTCAGGAGATTTGGAGTTGGAATCTATAGCCTTTGGCGAAAAGATAGAAAAAATAATTTCCATTGCTTTAAAGGTTTAAATTTGCACTAAAATGAAATCAAATAAATAAGGTATACAACAAGCGAGTCTTCATTGTAATAATAAAAATATTTACCAATGTGAACAAGTTGAAGGCTTCCTTAAACTTCTTAAGCTTTAAGCTTCTCATACCAGACAGGTAAATTTCTTCTACTCTGTTATCCATGGTTAACTAAAAAATTAGTAGCTAAAACGGATCAAAATGATAATTTCAGAGAATCGGCAGATTATTAATGATCAGGAGTTTGATTTAATATACAGCACCAATCTCAAATAACATACAGAAATGTTAACTAGATATGCGAATTCATGTTTTACAATTCTTTTTTGAATAAATTTGAAAGAAAAGGGGAGGAAGGTAGGTTAGATTAATTCTATAACTAGCTACAAGGTAATAATACCTTTGCAAATAAAAACAAATGTACTTTTAACGTAATTCACTTTTAAAATGATGATTTTGATTGTCTATTGGCTAATGTAAATAAATATTAACCCAATCGAAATATAAATCGTTGGTGTCAACCCCGTTTAGGTTTCCAAATGGAAAAATAGTCCGGAATGTTTTTCGTTTTTATGCCATTAGCTCCAGCTTAACCGAAAAGCTCAGGCTATTTTAATCGTAAGGATTATTAATACTGACCCTTCAAGATAGATCTAGACTGGAAAAAAAAATCCGTATTAGTAATATTAGAGGATGAAATGCTATTATAGGGAAATCAATCATCTAATACATCCCCAAAAGCCAAATGTGGACCATTTTGTGATTTAGAAGCTCAAGTGATTCATCTAAAGTAATGTATTTGCTAAAACTTTACTGATGTATGCTTCATCTCAAGGGATGGGTTCGAATATTTATAAAAGTTTCGGAGAGAAAGTCATCCTGTTATTGCTAACCAAAAATGAGGGAATACAGATTGAAATAGGCTCAGACTGGTTGATGTTGGCTCAATCAGCCCATAATCTTTAAAACAGATGAATCTCAGTATTTTAGTGGTTTGTTCGCTAGATTTAAAGAGTAGTAATGCAAATTTTGCGCTTAGTAATTTGGGCTACATTGGTTCTTTTAGAAAAGTACTTTAACACTTTCCCGGTACAAAATTGAACCCCACTTCTATCTGTGTAAAATGATAATTTCACTAAGGCCTGGGTTCATTATTAATTCATTAGTACGCATATATTATCAGTCTAATGATACATTGAGCTAAAAGTGATGACCTTTTTTTGTGCCATCGATCCCGAAACGATTAGCAATAAAATCGGAGGCATAGTGAGCTAAAGTTTATATGATTGCTCGTTAACGAATATTTTGGCTAAGAAATTGATTGATTAATGGGTAAAAGATAGGAAATTTTTTCTTTTGCATACTTATTTGGGGAAATAAGTCACTTTTATTTGCCCTATTGAATCTTCGATAAAATCTATACAAATTATTTTCATCAAAACAGCAAAAAAAACTGAAAATAATCACAACGTTATAAGTGACGTCAATGTTACGTCTTTTTAGTCGAAGATAGAAGCGATATCGTCCTACCACCCATCTGAACGCTTTAAACTTTAGGCCATATCCAATAAAATTTATTTTTGAATTTAAGCTTTATCTTGATCAACTAAGTTGAAGGAATCGTTATAATTCGTCAAAGATTTGTCCCCTAAGAGTGAAATACCTTGCCGTGGTTTAGGGGCTTAATAGTGTACTTTTCGAAGTACACTAGACTAAAATTTCACGCAGCGTTG